>PVKM010043517.1:0-12493 GCA_004027735.1 Carollia perspicillata | reverse complement strand
GACGATTATGATGGTGATGATGATGGTAATGATGACGAAGATGACAAATTTCTTCCCCTCGGGGAAATCATAGCTCACTCTAGAAGCACAGGTTGGGGATCTTAGTTTCCTTCGGGGCCTAGGAAGGAGGCTTCTAGAAGAGGTGACTCTTGAGTTATGTGAAAAGAGGGAAAGAAATTCACCGGATTATCAGTTGGGATGGACTAGGCCTCTGCTACGGTAACTACAGCCCTGAAACCTCAGGGGTGATTTATTTCTTTGGGATTTGGGATCTGATACATTGTAAGGGGCTCTCTTCTGAAAGTAGCTCAGTCTGCCCATCCTTCATCACGCACATACGCATTAGAAGAAGCCTTGTGCATCATTGAACAGCAGAGGTTGTGTTTGGTGCCCTGAAGTCCTCTGTGTTTTCCGTGTTGCCCCCTCTGGCATGTCAAAGGCTCCTTTTAAGTCGATATAGACCCAAGTTTCAACCTCTAGGGAGGAGCCCTGAGCGTGGAGGTTAGTCGAAGACAGTCAGAGCTGGGCTGTTTACAATTCAGTCAATACCTGCATTTGACCAGCCATTTCTCAGATGGGTAAATGGAGGTGTAGAGGGTAAGTCATTTGCCTGAATTACCAAGCAGAACCATATCCGGGTGAAGAATAGAAACCGGAAGTCGGGCTCTGGTTTGTGTGGACTGCGGCTACACCACCCTCTGCAGAGAGAAGCCACGAATGCAGAGGAGGAAGCGCTGCTTGAACAGCCCACCCCAAAGGGGCAGGTTTGGGAAACTCGGCCACACTTGTCCGAGCCTCTCTGCCATGTAAAGGCCTGGGTGCCTTTTATTAAACAGACGACTCTTCAACAATAAATATTTCTCACCCCTGGCCGGAGGAGTTACCGCAACTGGCTCTTGCCCAGCCTGGCTGAGTCAGCAGGAAATCAGCCAAGGTGCGGAAAGCCTTGCGTTCCATGGTTTCGGCGTGTTGATATTTTTAAAATACCAGCTGAAAAGCAATAGTGCTGAAAAATAGGTGCAAAAGCTACCCCCCTCACGGGTCCCTGATCCCAGGAAATGTGGACCAGGATCCCGGGGCCCTGGGAACCTCCTCTGGGTGAAAGGGCGGGTGGATGCACACAACAAGGGCTGGGGAAAGCTCGCCCAACTGCAGTTTCCTGATCTATGAAATGGGTCCAATAATGTGCACTCCCAGGGCTGCTGCGCAGCTGAGATACGCCAGACGAAGAGGGTTTAATAGGGAGACCGTTAGCTTCCGATTAAACCCTCTGGTTACAGCTCACACGTCTTAGCTCTGAATTCCTGGGCAAGTTCCTTGCTCTTTTTGAGAGTACGGTTTCATTTATAAAATGGCGCACTACTATCTCCCTCACCGGCCTTTGAGAGAGAGGGGCCAGGGCCCAAAGGACTGGGCAGCCACAAAAGCGTTGATGAATTGTAAGCCCTAGAGGTAGATCCCAGAGGTATGATTGCTTTCGGGTGCTGCTGATTCTGCAGCTCTTGGCCTGGGGCAGGTCCTGGCTGAGGTCCCTGAGCTGCGTGTGGGACCTTGCTTATTTTGTAGGCTCTCAGCCGAGACTGGGGACAGAGCCTTCATCAGGGCTTAACAGAAAAGGGCTGGCTCTGTTGTCCCTTAGCTTAATTAATCTTCCAAATAAGAATTATGCAATCATTTCTATGAATATTTGATTCCTTGACTCTTCAAATCTTGCTCAGCTCTCAGGCTGAATTGAAAGAGCAATAATTGTTTTTACAACGACACCCTCCTTCCCCCCAGGGAGGCAGCTGTATGCCTAAGTAATGACATCTTTTGGTAACACCATGTGCGATGCAGATATCGTATCAGTGGCAGTGATCCCCGAAGGGAGAGAGAAGCAAAGCTCAGTTTCTTCTGAGGCGATTATCCAAGGATTTGACTTCAGAGTCCTGAGCCCCCTTGAGGGAGGCAGGAGGTCCCATGTGAAAAGGCAGGGTTTGGGCGAGCCCGTGAAAGGAAGCTTGGTGTCTGACACTCAGAACTCCCAGCAGCTCAAAGGCCCAGCCTGGAGGGAGAAGGACCAGGGTGGCAGGTGGGTGGGGGGAGAGAGGGCACCTGGAGGCTTCATCTCCAGTGCAACCCCGTGGGCACCTGTGGGAGGCAGGCAGGGACCAGGACTCAGGATCAACAGGCCTCCCCTCATCTCGGGGCAAAGACAATGGGTCCTCCTGGCTCTGGGAAGAGGGACACCAGGCCTGTGTGTGCTGTGTGTGCTGGGCCTCTTGGTCCAGGAGATGTCCTTCTCACTTCCTGGCTTATCAGGGCCTGACTCCACCCTCCCCGAATGCCCCCTCCCTCGGGGCCGACAGAGGCCAGAAACATCACATCTGCCATGAGACAGCCAGGCCTGGGCCATGAAATAAAAGGAGTAAGCAAGAAATGACAAGTGGCCCTGAGGATGGTAATGATGGTGATGTTGTCACCTGGACACGCTTGCAGTGCTTGTTGGCCTGTGCTGCTGGTGTGCACGTGTATGAATCGGGAGCTAGGTGAATGATAGCCCCTCAGACTCCTGGAGGAGACCCCTGACTGATCGGCTGGGGTGGGACTCTCAGGTGACATCCAGCCCACGGCTGGGTTGGGGGGCACCACTCTGTCTCCTGCTCTGCTATTTGCAAAGCTGTGTGCCTTCGACCAACTGCACGAGCCTTCGTTTTCTGAGCTGTAAAATGGGGCCGGACCCTCTGAGCCCTCACTGGCCCGCACAGGGCCAGCTTAGCCAAAGAGTTGGGGAGCCCCCTGCACAGAGCTGCAGAAATGGCAGCCTGTGGGCATCGCTCCTGCCTCTGACTGGGTTGGCTCCATGGTATTGGACATTTTTTTCTGATTTAATTGCCAATCAAAGATTTATTCTAAATGGGCTACTTCACAATGAAAGTCAGATCTCTGGCTCCCTAGACCCGTCTCAGAAGAGCTGAAACCTACTCAGTGTCTCTTGGACAGGCGTGTGTGTGCACGCCATGGAGCCTCAGGCCCCTCGTTCTCCACTGGCTGCTGTGGTCCCTGTCAGCAGTGCCGTGGTCTGAGAGAATGTGTGAGCCCCAGGAGAGAGCCTGGCACAAGGTCAGGGTGGGGTAAATTCCTCCTCCCCCGAATCTACGTAGTGATGAGGCTCCTTGGCGGGGGGCGGGGTGGCTGTCCTTTTCCTTTCCTCCTCTGCCCTCCCCTGTGACCTCAGTGTAGCCAAGTGCTTGGCTCATCGCCTTGCTCTTCCCCTGTGCTTAGGAGACAGGGCTGCGATAGGAGTCCAGGCCTCTGAAAGGTGCCAGGAGGTCAGGAGGCTCAGCCTCACCATCGACCAGAAGGGCCCACAGCTCAATTCCTGATCAATGGACCAGCAGTGAAGCCAGCCTCCTCTGGCTTCCATTGATGCAGCCCGTGGGCTTATCCCCCGCCTCCCGAGGTGTGCTTTGGCTGAGTACCCATCTCAGCCTGCCCAAATGCTCAGGATACCCAAGACTTAGGAGATGACAAAGCCATCTGCAGTCTCCTCTTAGGCCTGGGGAGCGGGGATGGAAGGACAGAAGGAGAAGGGCTCTTGGTGGACACTCACAGAACTGTGGGCTGCAGGACGTGGAGCAGAGCTGGGCAGGGAAGGAGTATAAATGGCCAACAACAGCGTGGAGACTCCGTGTGTGGGTGTGTCATTCCCATTGGCTCCCACGTGCCACTTTGTAACATCTGATGGCATTAAACGCTCAACCAGGAAAATGAAATTTCTTCTGAAGGCTCAGGTATTTCACATCTAGGGCAGGCGGTGCAACTCTAAAGTTCCCTAGTCAACAGCCCATTTTTGCTGTTAGATCTTATGACAGAAGCATTGAAAAGGCAAACGCTACCAGCTGTCAGCTTTGTTGGCGAAATGTATTTTATGTAGCGGAAGACATGTAGATAACAGGCCTTCTCTTCAACAACTGGTAGCAGCAGAGTCTCAGCCCCGGAGAACGATGACGTTATGTCTCTTTCACCACCTGTAGGTTCTTTGCATCGTCGGTTCCTGACCATGCGCTCTCTCCCGCCTCACACACTGCAGAATACAGCGGGGCACCATTCTGGCGATGCTGTCGTCATGAAAATCGCTCGGGGTCTTTGTCTAATTTCCTTCAGAAGTTTTTAAATGTGCTTTTGGGATCCCCAATATCATTGGTGGGGAGAACGTTTGATTCCAGGAAATAGTGAAAATCTTATTAAGTCTGTGGGACAAGTCGCCACTCAAGCTAGTTTTTAACCAGGTTGTGCACTGCGCATGCACTGTGTGTGCACGGGGCCTGTTGGCTGTGCTAGGCTCTGAGCTAGGGGCTGGGAAAGTAGAGATATGACTCCGTTTCTGCCCTCCGAGGGCTGACAGTCTCTCAGACTTCTCAGGAGGGAACTCCGAAATATTGTAAATGCCCCAAACGGCAAGCGGTGGCCGCGTCTTTGGAGTAAGGAACTGTCCCAAGGGGACCCCGTTCGGGTGAACAGCTCTCACGTGAACACACAGGTTCAGATGTTTGTTTAAAACTGGTCCCATTCCTCACTTCACTGAGATTTTGCTGCAGAGTCGAAGGCTGCAGCTTTAAGGGACCACTGTTTGTTAGCATCCTAAATTCAGTAGAGGTCTTGGATCGGGGGTAGGAAATTTTCCCAAGAAGCTAAATTTCCCGTCGATTTGTGATGGATTAGCATACCAAAATTGGCTTAAAGTGCACTTAATGGATGTGTTACTGCAGAAGGAATCTGTCTAACCAGAGTATTTCTAAATTTATGAAATTGAAATGCACTTCAGGTTGCCGAGAAGTCTAAATCTGTCAAAGTCACAGGGCTGGAGGCAGGTGGGTGGCAGGGATCTGAAGCCAGGTCTACCAAAACGAATCGGAGAGCCCCTGCCCTGACCCCCAGGCCCTCCCCGCCCCACCCAGGCATGGCCCTTCCCAGGAAATGGACTCTGACTCCAGCAGCCCTGCCCCGCCCCACCCCCCTCCTGTCCCCTTGGAAACAATCTCCAGTGTAGGAATAATAAGGTGAAGGTGAATTGAAACCTCATCCCAGTCTCTGCAAAAGCGTTAACTGAAAATTGACACGTGAGCTGATAATGAAGGCCTTTGGCATCTCAAATGGCTTTTCCCTGGGGGTGCTGCATTCTGACGGGAGGCAGGTGGAAGACCCCAAAGGCTCCAGCTTTGACGTCCTCACGGTGGGGTGACCCAAGGAAGGCTGTGGCGGGGGAGTTAGGGCCTATAGTAAGTGGTGCCCAAGGCCTGGCCCCCTCTCCTCTCCTCCCACGGTGTCCGCTGTCCCCACTATCGCACTGTTGGAACGGTTCCCAGAACTGTGATTTTCATCCTTTCACCCCCTTAAAATGGACTTTCCGCAGCAATTCCTCCTGAATTCGCAGCTCTATAAAATGCCAGAGCTGCAGCTTTCAAGGTCATTTCCCCTGCGGTTGGAGAAACTGAGGGCAGAGAGGGGCCCAGGGTCTCACAGGCCCTGGTGGCAGGAGCAAAGCCTGATCTTCAGGGCCTCAGCCCTTCCTGAGCACCTCGTGCGTGCGTGGCACGGAGAGCGGCCCTGGCTGTGCTCACCCCTCTTCTCCCTTCTCACTGCACTTTCCTGTCCGGTGTCCCCACTGCTGACTTGAACTTTAGGCACGAACACACAGTAAAGGCGTGGCTTCGGCCCTTTCCTTCTGTTGCTTGATGTCTGGGCCTCAGTCTTCCTGCCCAAAAAATGGGGATGAATAATATTGGCTCATAAGGCTGTTGTGGGGGTCAAGTGACATAGGAAGGGGAAGGGCTCAGCAGAGTGCTGGCCACACGGTGGGGTCTGTGGGCCCCCGTCCTTGGCAGGGTATGGGCACGTGGTCATCTCAGTGGCTCCAACAGTCACTCCAGTGAGTGGCCCAGCATAGATGTGAGGAACTATCTGCTGAATGAATGAATGAATGAATGAGCGAGTGACTATGATTTGGGGATCATGGCAGGTCTCTGGTCTTCCAGTTTGGCGTTGTCCTTGCCCTGTCTCTCACGGAATCTTTATTCAGGTAATACTTGTTCATTGACTCAATGAATCAGTTAAAAAAGTTACGCTACTGTGCAAATCTGCTGTCATTAATGTTGGTTACTGATATAAGCTAATATTTCTGAGCTCTTTCTACATCCCGAGAATAGTGCTTAGTATTTGTCAAATATTTTGTCGTTAATCTTCACAGCAGCCCACTGAGTGAATGTGTCAGTCAGCTACTGCTGCAATAATGCTGTGTAACAAAACTCCAATGTTCACTGGCTTATGGCAAGCACTACCCCCCAGCCATGACCGGGCCCCACTCACGTGTCTGTAGGTCAGCTGGGGCAGCTCTGAGTCCAGCTTGACCCTAGCCTGCAAATTGAGTTCAGGTTTGCTCCACGTGCGTTCTTTCTAGAACCTGGCTGGAAGGGGCAGCAGCTTCTTGGGACACAGTCTTCTCATGATGGACCACCAGAGCACAAGCGAGCAGGCCCAGCCTTCAACACACTTCAAGCCTCTGATTCAGTCACAGTCCCCCAAATCTCATT
This sequence comes from Carollia perspicillata, assembly GCA_004027735.1. Taxonomy (NCBI): domain Eukaryota; kingdom Metazoa; phylum Chordata; class Mammalia; order Chiroptera; family Phyllostomidae; genus Carollia; species Carollia perspicillata. The sequence goes on along the minus strand of PVKM010043517.1, from coordinate 5,921 downwards.
GTCTAAAGTAAGTCATATGGCCAAGTCCAAAGTGAAGGAATGGGGAAGTATATCCATGCACTACGAGACTGTGACAAGGATGTAGACCAGTCGTGCCCGCCCCCGCATGGGATAAATCAATCAATCCAGCACTAGAAGTGACCTGTCCAAGTGACTTGCCGTAGTAGATACGGGAAGCAGGGTTTGAACCCAGGCGATTTAACTCCAGAATTATGGCCTCCTAATAGTGTGCCTAAGGGGAGGGGATACTTGTTTTCTCAAATTATCTGCATGTTTTTTAACCTCTTGCTAATGGGTGTTTTCTCAACTCTCCAGGATACCAGGCTCAAGTGCAATTCTTGGGTATATTTTGAAATTAATGCTGAGGGAAAAACTTGCCCATGTGCATAAATACCTTTGGAAATCCCCTAGTGGGATTGTATCAAAGTGGCTCCGTGATTTTACTTAAAAACAATTTGCTCCATGTCAGCTGTGATTTCTGACACCTGAATCTGAAAGTGATCTGGGTGGGCCCAGCGCCATCTCCACACGGAGTGGGGTGTTTACTTGGACGGAGGAGAGGAAAGACGGCGGGGCGGTATGTGTGGTGGTGGAATAATATTCCACCCGCCCTTACAGGAGGGATTTCCTCCTTGGTGTTTCCATAGAACCTTCCCTGTGTTTGTTTAAACCGGTTGCACACTCCAGCCTGACAGCTGCCTGGCCCAGGGCCTTCCTTGCCGACGCTTGCACAACTGACCCTTTTCACAGCGCCCTGCACTGTGTCCCCCGATGCAATTACTTGAGTATATAAACCTCACTGAAAGGCAGGCTTTTTTTTTTTTGGAGCTAATAAATAAGCCCCAAAGCCACAACGTGTGTAAGACCTTGAAAAATGGCATCATCATCTATTGGGAATTATGAACCCTGCAAAAAGCAGCTCATTGTATTTCCAGAAAAAGGATTTTGTTTAATAAAAAAAAAAGAAAGAAAGAAAGAAAGAACAAAAATCACCAAGTGGAGTCTATATGAAAAAAGCAATCCAGTCTGAGATTTTAAGGCTGGCTGCTTTGCTTCATTAGTCTTTCTCTGTAGATGTTATGGAAGCAGCATTATTTGCAGAGAAACAAGGTAAAGTTTTGAAGACGCCCCTCTCATCCCACCTCCCCATTGGCAGCTGGAGTCCTCTGATGTGATCTCCGAGTTAATTGGCCTGTGTGGTTATTGCTTCTGGGGGGAGGGGGTGAGATGAAGCCTCAAGCACTAAAGATCACCTTTTTTTTTTTTTAAGAAGAGGAAAGTGGGGCAAGGCACTGTCAGTGAGCACCCCTGGGCGGTGTGCAAGGCACTCTGGCTAGGAAGCTCTTTGGGCTCCACTTCTGGTTGATTTAAGGAGGAGGGTTCTGGACTGTGGCCACGGAGACATGGGCAGGCAAAGGGCTGCGTGACTGAAGACAAGGATTCTTTTCTATCCCTTGGACCTGTTTCCCAAGAGGCTGGGCTTGGTGCTCTAAGCGCCCCTTGAGTTGAGTCTTCCAGAATTCAAAGTGTCTTTTCTTTAACAGATGGCGTCTTCAGCCCAGAATCCGGGGACTCAACCACTGATGCTGCTTCCGTGACCTCAGGCAGCCCAGGTGGCTTCCTGGGGCAGCCGCCTGGCGGCCACTGCGGCAGCCAGTGGCGCTCGGGGCCCGCCAAGCCTTCCCTCCCCACAGAAGCAAACTCGCTGGGCTCAAGAACCCGGAGAGCCTGCCCGGGATGCAAAAAATACAACAGAGGGCGCAGAATACACCAGCGCCGTGGCCTTGAATATCAATGTGTGGGCTGGCTCCAGACCGCCCAGTTCGTTAAAGATGTCTTTGGTAGGGTGTCACCGGCAGACTTTAGGGGGCTCGGTTTGCTTTCCCTTTGAAAAATCACCGCATCACCCTGGCCGTGTTTACTTGGAAGGGAAGAGGGCAGGGACCAAACCCACCGCTCGGCGCACACGCCTTAATCTCACATTCCAGTCTCGAGCTGCTGTGAGTCCGCGCGACATGCGGCGGGGGGGAGGGTTCTCTTCGGATGTTTCATTCGCCATCTGCACGTCACTCCCAAACTTTTCCTCCCTGCGCTCGGGGAGTCAGGTTGACGTGCCCTGGATGCGGGGCTGGAGGTGCAGGGCTGGAGGCGCAGGGCTGGGCGCGCTCCCGCGGAGCCGCCGGAGCCGCAGAGGCTCCGGGCTGGACTCGGGTGTCTCAGGTACAAGTTGGTTGCCAGGAGCGGGGATGGGAGCGGGGAGGAGCGGCGGGTGGGTGTCTGGTTCCGGGCTCCAGCGCCCCTCCACGTTCCCGCCCGGCAGCGCCCACGGTGGCCGGGGCTAGGTGAAAGGAGACCCGGCTGGCAGAGGCTGCGCGGCAGCCTCACTCCCCGCGGCGCTCCCGGCGCAATGGTGGTGACGGCGGCAGCGGCCCCGGCAGACAATGAACTTGTGAGCGCGCCGAGCCGAGGCAGGTTTGGTCTTGGTGTCCACGAGGCTACCGCCGTCCCCAGCGGGTAGCGTCCCCTCGCCACCAGTCCTGCGGTGCTACCGGAGCTCCGCTCACCGGGGATCCAAGGGGAAGGGCTGGCCCCCGGCGGAGCCGGAGCTCGCACGCCCTCTCCCTGGCTCCAGAGAATGCAGCTGGAGCTTGGGGACTGGGGACCTGGGGACGGAGTGGTGGCGCTGCGGACAGCTGGAGGCCTGCGGGGGGCGCACGCCGCGTGGCACATGCGGTCGGCTGACCAGAAAAACGGTCCTAGGAGTGGGCGCCCCGGCGCCACCTCCCTTTGGGAGCTGCAGGCAGAAGACGGACGGACAGACAGACCAGTGCTTTCACTCAGTGAGCGCTGGTAGGGTTGGTGGGGGTTGGGGGCGGTGGGGGGACTGGAATTCCCCAGCCAAGCGCTCCGCTTCCTCGCACACTTCGGGGAAGTTTCCAGGCGCCAGCCGAGGCAGGTAGGTGGGCATCTGTCACTCTCTCCCCGACTCTGGCTCGGAGCCACCTCCTGATCCCCGGCTTCAGTCTCGCGACTGCTCTGTCACAACTGCTCTTCGCGGAGGAGGCGTGCGGGGTGGGGTGCGTTTAGGGACGGGGTGTCCCGGGCGCTGAAGCCTGTGGAACCAGGTTCCGGAGGTGGGGACCGCGGGGGCGGGCCTAGGAGGAGCCGGGGGCGCGGTCGGGCGCAGAGCAGCCTGAACTTTTGCTCCCCACTCCCGCCCCTTTCCTCTCCGCCCTCGGCCCCCTGCTGCCTCCTTTCTCCAGGCCGCGGTTCGGGAAGCAGCGAGACTCAGGAGTTGCTGGCGCTTCCTCGCGGCGGCGCGGCGGCCCTGAACGGCCTGGGCGCGGGGAGCCAAGCGCGGCAGGTCTGAGTGGCGTGGCGAGGCTGCCGGGTGCAGGGGCGGCGGGGAGCACCGGCTGCCCGCGGCAAAGCTGTGGGCAGCCGGCGTGGCAGCGGCCCCTGCGCGGGGGCGACGCGGGCGATGGTGATGGAGCGCGAGTCTATGGGGCTGTGTGTGGGGTGGAGAGGATGCGGTGGCCATGGCAGGAGGGGCGGTGGGTCGTGGCGCACTTGGCCCCCATGGAGCCCGCTGAGAGCTCCCTGGGATCACGGGACAGAGGTGCCTGTGCAAGGGAACCTTGCCTTTGGGGGATGAATGAAGAGCTGTGGAAGCGCCTTCCGACTCCTCCGAGCGAACACGATTGGCCGGCGTTCGCCCGCCCGTGTGCTTGTGTGTTTAGGACTCGGGCCGCCTGGGTCCCCGGGCGGCTGCCGGGCCGCCCCGTCACGGTCCTGGTGCCCAGTTGCCCCTTGGCCCCTCCGCCCCTCCGCCCCGCCGCCCGGATCGGCCCGCGCGGTTGGAGCGGCCAGTGTTGACACTGAAGGATGAGGCTCGCTTGCTGGCTGCTGGCGGCTGAATGTCCGCGCCTCGTGTAGGGGCTTCACGGAGAGGTCAAGGCTGGGGCTGAGACCGTTCCCTGGGCTCCCGCCTTCGAGTCCCGGGGCCCTTCGCCTGATTCACGTTGGCTGAGTTAGTGGCACGGAGTTTTCGGGAATGAAGTTGTATCTCCAGGAAGCCCCCGGACGCTCCGCGAGGGAATGTGGCACCGCGACCCGTGAGACTGCGCAGAGGGGCTCGCCCTGGTCCCGGGTCTCCCTCTGCAGCCCGCTGCTCACCAGCGGCGGTTCCCAGGAGGGCAGCCACTGGTGGTGGAGCGGGAAGGCGGGCTGCGGGCGCCTGCACCCCTGAAGGGCGGGGGAGGAACCCGAGGCCTGGAGATCTGCCGAAGTTTCTCTGGGACTCTCGCACACCATGCTCCATCCCCAGCTTTCCTACTCGCCCCCCTGCCCCACTGCCTGGCAAAATCAGGAAGCCCCCGCCCCAGAACATGGCACTTACTAATTTTACAAACTGTTGAATCAGGATGTCTGGATTGATACACAGTACAGATGAGAGGTGATTTTAAGGTAGTATGGCATTAAAAATGCTTCTTAAATTAGGCAGTTTTTTTACAAATGCATTTTTCTAATAATCCTGAAAGATTGGCAGGAAAATTCTTCCTGCCGTCTCCTGGGTGGGGAAACCGAGGCAGCGTGGTGAAGCGGAGCTTGGCGATCTTCCCTCTGCGGGTGTGCCGGGGAGGAGGGGGAGGTTTATCTCTGGGGCCTTCTGAAGGAAATTCCACGTCTTCATGTCTCTTCTCTCTGGGCTTTGAGCTGGTGCGGGGGGGTGGGCAGCAAGCAGGGTTCCTTCATCCAGGATCTTGGGTGTCCGGGAGGTAGGCCTGCCCACAGAGGGCCCATCGGCACACAGGTACCCGCTTCTGTTTGGCGATTAGAGCCTGTGGCTCCCGACCCAGCGTGTGGGCCAAGAATCCCTGCCCTGGGACTGTGGCTGCGGGGAGGGCTGCTGTCTCTGTGGCCTTGTCATCCTCTGCTGCTGCTCTTCTGGCCAGAGAGGCAAGGCACTTGGTTCCCCGCATGCCTGACAGAGGGAAGAGGAACCCCTGCCCCCAGAAGAGGTGCTGCTTGCCGGCAAGCCTGGGGAGGGAACTACGCTTATTTGGTGTTTGGAGAGCAGCAGGGAAGAAAGCCCAGGAGCCCCAGACCCTTTGAGCCCGCACTCCCAAAAGCTTTGGATCAGAGCTGCTTTGTGACTGGATGGTGGCCAGCTAGGGCCAGGCTGGCTGTTGCCCTCGCTAGTGCAGGGGATGGGGAAAGGAGATGGGGGCCACCCTGAACAGGGGAGCCCATGACCCACCTGTAGAAGGCAGCTTTGACTCGGCTCCAGCCGGCTGGGGAGGAAAACGGACTTGAAAGGTCTTGTCGATTTTCACGGGAATTCCCAAGCCTGCATCTTTAAGTGGGGGCTCAGATTCTCGGAGTGGTGTGGAGAGTTAGGGGAGTGTGCTGGTGGGGCTTGACATCGGGCTGTGTGTGTGTCCTGGGAATGGTGTCCTGCTGTCAGTGAGATGTGACACATGGTGGGACACAGGGGCCTTGCACCCTGAGGGCTAAGGGACGAGGAATTGACCAGAGCGCATCGTGCCTGTGGCTGCATGCCAGCCTCCCTCACAGTCTTGTGGGTCATGTACTTGCTCAAGAGCTATGGGGTGAATCCCAGTCGTGCGGAAAGTGACACTCTGCATAAAACTTTTCAGGTAATTTCGTTTACCAAATAGATCCCTTAGTTGAGAGTCTGGGGATCAGACAGACACTGTCTCAGCCGCTGAGGATAGAGGGAAATGCCCGTGCCAGGCCGACAAACGAACTGTGAGTGGTGTGAAGAGCTGGGAAGGACGATGAGGCAAGGAAGGGAAAGCGCTAGGGGGCGATGGGTTGTGGGGGACTCATCTCCTTTAACAGATGTGGAAACTGAGGCTCGCAGCAGTGGGGTGATGCCCCAAGCTCACACAGGCGGT
>PVKM010043516.1:0-12494 GCA_004027735.1 Carollia perspicillata | reverse complement strand
GTCGTTTTGTGGTGGAGCCTATTGGGTGTTCTGTGTGTAATATCATGTCATCTGCAAATAATGACAGTTTTACTTCCTCCTTTCCAATTTGGATGCCTTTTATTTCTTTTTGTCTGACCGCTGTGGCCAGGACTTCCAGTACTATGTTGAACAACCGTAGTGAAAGTGGGCACCCTTGTCTTGTTCCTGGTCTTAGGGGAAAGCTTTTCGTTTTTGCCTGTTGAGTGTGATGTTGGCTGTAGTTTTTTCCTACACGGCCTTTATGATGTTGAAGTATGCTCTCTCTATTACCACTTTGCTGAGTGTTTTTTATCATAAATGGGTGCTGGATTTTATCAAGTGGTTTTTCTGTATCTATTGATATGATCATGTGACTTTTGTCTTTCATTTTGTTGATGTGATATATCACATATATTGATTTGTGAATATTGTACCAATCTTGCATCCCTGGAATAAATCCCACTTGATTATGGTGTATGGTCTTTTTAATGTATCACTGGATGTGGTTTGCTGATAATATGTTGAGGATTTTAGCATCTGTGTTCATCAGAGATATTGGTCTGCAACTCCTTTCTTGTTGTGTCTTTACCTAGTTTTGGAATTAGGATAATAATGGCCTTGTAAAAAGAGTATGGAAGTCTCCCTTCTTCTTGAATTTTTTGGACTAGTTTGAGAAGCATAGGTGTTAGTTTTTCTTTGAATGATTGGTAAAATTCACCTGTGAAGCCATCTGGTCCAGGACTTTTGTCTGCTGGGAGTTTTTGATTGCTGCTGCAATTTCACTGGTTGTTATCAGTCTATTCAGGTTTTCTGCTTTTTCCTGATTCAGTTTTGGAAGATTGTATATTTGTAGAAGTTTATTTATTTCACCCAGGTTGTCTAACTTCTTGGCGTATGCCATGGTTGTTCATGGTAATTTCTTACAGGCCTTTGCATTTCTGTGGTATCAGTTGTTACTTCTCTTTCATTTCTGATTTTATTTATTTGGGTCCTCTCTCTTTTTTTCTTGATGAGTCCGGTTAAATATTCATCAATTTTATTTATCATTTCAAAGAACCAGCTCCTGGATTCATTTATCTTTTGAATTGCTTTTTTAGTCTCTCTGTCATTTATTTCTGCTCTGATCTATTTTTTTAAGTATTTCTCCTTCATTTTTTAAAAGGTTATTTATTTATTTATTTTTAGAAGGGAAGGGAAGGAGAGAGGGAGAGAAATATCAATGTATGGTTGTGTCTCGTGCGTCCCCTGCCGGGAATTGGCCTGCAACCCAGGCATGTGTCCTGACTGGGAATCGAACCATGATCCTTTGGTTCGCAGGCCCATGCTCAGTCCACTGAGCTATAACAGCCAGGGCTCTGCTCTGATCTTGATTATTTCCTTCCTTATATTCACACTGGGCTTTGTTTATTAGTTTTCTAGTTCTTTTGTGTGTAGGGTTAGGTTGTTTATTTGAAAATTTTCTGTCTTCTTTAGGTAGGCCTGTAACACTCTGAACTTCCCTCTCAGGACTGCCTTCCCTGGGTCCCATAGGTTTTGGGTTGTTGTATGTTTTTCATTTGTTTCCAGGTACTTTTTTATTTTTCTCTTGATCTTATTGTTAACCCATTCATTATTTAATAACATATTATTTAGCCTCCATGTATTTGAATGTTTTTGAGTTTTTTTTTCTTTAGGTTGATTGCGAATTTCAAGCCACTGTGGTCCAAGAAAATGCTTGACATGATTTCAATTTTATTGAATTTGTTAAGACTTAGGTTGTGTTCTACCGTATGGTCTCTTTTTGGGAATGTTTACATGAGAAGCATATAGATTCTGTTGCTTTGGGAGGAAACATTCTGCAAATCTCAATGGAATCCCTTTGATCTAGTGTGTCATTTAATGTAGCTGTTGACTTGTTGATTTTTTGTCTGAAAGGTCTGTCCATTGGTGACAGCGGGTATTAAAATCCCCTACAATGACTGCACCGCTGTTGACCTCTTTCTTTGGATACAGGGCTTTCTGGCACTGTCCGGAGCACTGAAAGACATTTGGAAACAGGCAGAACACTTCAGTTGTTCCTTGAGTAACGGCCTCTGTGTAATTGCCTTTTGCGCCTTTGCAAAGAACCTACCCTATACAGCAGGCTTCTTCTTCTTCATACACCGTACTTCCTGGATGCCTGTTATAGTCTTATCAGAGGATGATGGTGGCTAAACCATCACGATATTTCCATAGCAATTTAGGAGTATGACCAAAGGACTATGTGTGAAGAGCAGATAAAAAGCTTTCTCTCCCTGCTGTCTTTTGTGTGTTCGCATTCATGGTTTAGGCCTGAAAAGATGAGGAAGAGAGAGAGGTGTGGGGGAGAGGGCAAGGGAGATGAGAGGAAGGAGGGAAGAAAGAAGGGAAGGAGGAGGAAGGGAAGGAGAAGAGGAATTAGAGAGGAGAGGAGAGAAAGGGAGAGGGAGAGGGAGAGGCAGAGGTTTCTGATAAAAAGTCCCATTCTCTGACTGCCTATAATCTACACTTCCATTTATTGTTCCATTGTTCTCTTATTCCATTTGGAACTGCCAGTGCTTTCCACCCAAAGACCACAGTAATCACACCTGTAATCAGACAAGTTGGGTTTATCGCTTAATGGCAACAAGAACACACACCCTGGGGAACCGTTGGATTTTGGGCTGCGTTAGCTGGTTTGGGTGAGGTTTCAAGGAAGTGGAGAATTGCTGTTTGTGAAAAGCTGCCAGGAAGTGAGGGTGATTGTATGAAGTAGGTATCTTTGTGAATTTTATCCCCAAAGATAGAGGAGTGAAATAAGTCTAAAAAATTAAATCAGTTACCATTCATATTATCCAGTCGAGGAAGTTTGGTATTTCTGTGGTTTTCACAGTAACCTTGCTTTTGTCTGTGCTTAGACAAGGTGACAAAGTAGATGGGGGGAGGTCCCATTTTATTGTAGTCACACAGTGACTTTGTCTGATATTGACGTTCTGAGATTATGTTCAATGGGAGGAGCCAAGGCCTAGCTCTGGGTGCCAGCCAACTGCTCCCACCACACCAAGGCCTCCCTGAGAGTGGCAGGCCAGTTCCCAGTTGTTAGCCGCTTTTTCTCTTCCTCAGTTAATTGTTCAACGTGAACAAAAAGGTAAAGAGAGCACTTGACCTGCAGGCAGAGGTATGTGGGTTTTGGAATCAGCTTACCAGCTGAATGCTACCTTGGGCGATTTGTGTATCTTCCTGGAGCCTCATTGTCTCCATGGTTAAATGAGGAAATAATAGCAGTGCGGAAGAGTAAATGACACAGTGCATATAAAGCACACAGTACCTGCTATGAATCATAGTTCAATAAGAATAAAGCTATCGTTATTATACCGGCAACATTTCCCCTCCCGCAAACTCAGAAATGATCAGTGGTGGGAGCAGTGCACTAGAATTAGCATCTAGTTGCCTAACATCATGAACAGGAAAGCAGCACAGTTTCTGTAATTCCTCCTCCCTTCCTGCTTTTGCAAGCTCTTGAAAGGGGCTTACTTCTCATCCCACTTAAAAATGGGCAGGAGTAATGTATTTTAAAAAATAGAATCTCATTTAAAACTGATCCCTTCATTATGGAGAATTAGGTGAAATGAAGAAACAAGTCCTTCTTTATTTAATTTGAGTAATAAACCCATTGACAGGTAGTAAATCCCCTCATCATAAGTGGATGACGTCTGTCACCAGTGAGGCTTGAGGACAGCTTTCTGAGGGGTTCCCCACACACACAGCCCGACTTCACAACCTGCTAGCTGGGTAGACAGGCACATGTAATTGTGTCAGACAACCGAGTGGGCTGTCTTCGAAGTCTTTTGTTCTTCATTTAAATTGGCTTCCATATGGACAAAGAAGTTCCAGAGCCCGAGACTTAGGCACTGCTACCCAGAGAGTGGTTCCCGGAGTGAACTGGTTCAGCACGGCACTTGTCACCCAGATGGGGCTAAACATAGAGAGGCAGCTCTTAGGAACTGCTGTAGCAGCATCTAAACATGGGATCAGTGGGCCTGCATTGTGTTATGTCTCCTTTATTTAATGTTTTAGTTAATTCACTTTGAGTGAATTTTGTAAAAGCATCTGTCTGCAGTAGATCGGAAAAGAAAATGTCCATCACCACAGGTAGTTTGAGAAGCCCTGTCCTGGACCAGCGGAATGCCTGAAATGAGGTAACAGGAGTGAAGTCGTGTGTACAGGCACACCTGCGCTTCCAGGGAAGGTGGTAGGAGACAGGGGTGGGGCAGGGAGAGAGGAAGCCTGCCTGCGACTCGAAACTCAGTACAGGGACTTTCACTCTAAATGTGTTCTCGTGGAGGAAGCACTGGATGACTAATCTGGGACATTTGATTTATTTTAGTCCCCTCTCATACCATCAGGGACTCTATAACTCTATTCAGCCATCTATTTCAGAATCTACTCTTAGAAAATATGTCTAAAAGTATCTAACTTACATTTTTCATTTTTCATTTTTCAGGTCTTTCTCATTATCTTTTACGAACCAAAACCAAGCTGGGTCTTTGAAGCTCTTTTTTTGCTTCATGGATGTAATGTAAAAATGAGCTTCGATGCCCAGGATGGAATTTGTGTTGTGTGCCCTAAATGAGTCCAGGGCAAAGAGCTTCGTCACCTACGGGAGCTTCTGTGCATTTTCTCTCTGAAAGCTTATATAGCTGGGAAAATAAATTGCACATAATATCAGAGAGTGACCCACAACCTTTGGGTTTAGTAGAGTGCTTACATTTTTGTTTACGAATTTGATCTGCAGAATCATACAGAGCTGGCTATTTAGTGGATGTGAAGCTTACTGGTAAACCCACCATAGAGGTGCTGTTCATCCCACCTGCCTCTGAGTGTTCAGCCGCAGAGCCCTGGCAGACGCACTTCTGTGTAAGTGGGAAAGCCTGCACCCTCTCACAGAGTCATGGCGCTGGGGCTGCTCTAGGAGGGACCAGGGGTAATAAGAAAACCTTGACTTCTAGCTAAAGCAATTTTTGATTGTGTATATAAACTTGGAAAATACAGAACGATATTTAAAAATGAATAAAAACAACCGCAATTTAACTTCATGCAAAACTTACTGACTATTTTAGGAATATTTTTTTCAGCCCTTTCCCTTATTCATATAAAAATTAGGGCCATAATAAGCATGGTATATAGAGGCCTGATTCTCATTGTTTGCAGTAGTTATGTTCTATAAGGTCGACATGAACACCAGACTAGCAAATGCTGAACCACTGCTCCTAGGGCCTCTGGTCATATTTTTGTCAACCCATCACACATAGTCCTTTTTTTTATGGGTGATTCTGTTTAAAGACACCTTATTTTTTATTTATATATGAAAGCATATGAATACATTTGATTCATTAACCTGGAGGCCACGGCCAACAGCAACATACTGCCTGAATGACGTTGCTCTAACACATACGCGATGTGAAGGTACAGCCCGCCTCCATGGACAGAAGTCCATCACTTGGCTCGAGGGCCTTGTGAACATTAGAGTCGCCAACAAAAACACAAAAACATGAGAGAACACGTTTACCTTAGAGAGCCGGAACTAGAAGCACCGCCTGGCTCGCCCTCAGCTGCAAACACGCGCACGGGTCTCTGCTCTGCTTCTCCGGCTGACTCTGAGAGTGCCCAGGGGGTTGATTTGGGGGCTTCAGATAAACTAGAGCAAGTAGGTGGATCTGCCAAGATGGAACCTGCAAATTATGAAGGTTAACTGGGGAAATGCGGTTTTGCATACTGCTTTATGTTTTAACTTTTCCTTGGACCAGTAAACCTTTAGTATTCATTATAGTTTTTTCAAATATTTTATAATGATGGACTTGATGTACTTTGCCCACTATTCTATAATATTATTAAAAAAGATTACATTCAAATGTTCCAAAGTAGAAGAATAATTTTATCTGTGCTCTTCCCGAACCCCTCCCTTTAAAAGCTAAATTACATGTTGGAAGCTGAAAATTGGTCCATGCCAAATAACCGAAAGATTTTAACCATTTAGGATGGCCTGAATTTGGAAATTTCATCTTTCTCCTTAGGCCCTGAGAAAGGAAGACAATAACGCACATTTTCCCACCAAGGGTGCTGCCTTGCCACTCGCCACCTTCTCCTCTCTTCCTTCCTCTTTCTCTCTAATAACAGATGTGAGTGGCCTACTTGATTGAGTGGCGTACATGTTGCTGTTGCTCACCAACTGTTCATACCGTTCACTGTTGAGATGTAACTCTTGTAGCTGATTTTATCTCCCCTAGGTGTTGGATTGAATGATGGACAGTGGCATTCCGTCTCCTTATCTGCCAAAAGGAATCACCTGAGCATGGTGGTGGACGGCCAGGTGGCCTCTGCTGCTGCCCTCCTGGGGCCGGAGCAGGTTTATTCAGGGGGCACCTATTACTTTGGAGGTAAGAGAAGATGTGGGACCATATGGACAGTTGAACCGTATTTGCAGTTACTACCTCTGTGTCTTGGGGATGCCATCATGTTGTGCCGGCATCCACACTATGGAATAATGTCTCACTGTCTTTGGACATGGAAATGTTGAATGGGGCAGGATGACAAAGTATGACCTAAAATGTATTTATTTGAGGTGAACTTATGTTTACAGTTTCTACAATGAGATTGATTGAAATCAGGCCAACCTCTTCAGTTCTTACTTTCAAACTTTGGTTTATTTTCCTAATATTAAGTGGTCCTTATATGTCTTTTTTCTGATTTAGTGGGCTGGTTTTATTACAGTGTTTTCCTGATTGCGCCTCTTAGCATCTCTAGAGCGTTCTTATTGCTTTCCTATTGCCCATTATGGAAGGGCAGTATTATGCCGATGGACAAAATGATCTGACTTAATTAGCCATAGAAACTGCTTCTCGTTGCTGAGCAATAATGCAGTAATGAATGCATTTGATGAAACTCGGGCAGCAGCCTTCGATGCCAGGCCGTTTCTCCTCAGGACAACAGCAAGTGAGGCATTTGCTCGTCCAGTGGATGTTCGATTGAGCTAAAAGCTTGAAAAGGAAACTTTGAAAGTGGAAATGAATCTTTAGCATTGAAAATTGAAATAAAATGTTATTTGCCTTTAGAAAGGTAAAGTTATGAAACTATTAGGAGTGAGATTTATTTCTAATCACAACTTGAGGTGTTTCTTATTGTTATTTCAGTCTAATTTTTAAAAATTTATTTATTTATTTTTAGAGAGAGGGAGAGGGAGGGAGAAAAAGAAAGAGAAACATTGATTGGTTTGCCTTTCATATGCGCCCCAACAGGGGACCGAACCCACAGTCCAGGCATGTGCCCTGACCAGGAATCGAACTGGCGACTTTCACTGTATGGGAGGACACCCAACCAACTGAGCCAAACCAGTTGGGGCATATTGTTATTTTAAATTTTAATTGTTACTTCTGTTTAAAATCATTTTTGAATTTGGTGGAAAGCCTAATTTTTACTATTCATCAGTTATCCCCCTATCCCCTTCTCCACCTCCCTTTACCCCCACCACACCCCTGGGCAGTCACCACACTTGTTCATATCCATGAGTTTCCTCTTTTTTCTTCTTTGTTTGCCCCATCCCTCCACTCCCCTCCCCTCATCCATGGCGATGGACAGAGACTCGAGGTGGCGAGCACACAATACAGCGTACCGATGTGTTGTAGAATTGTGTGCCTGAAACCCAGATAATTATGTTAACCAGTACCTCTCTAATATAGTCAATAAAAAGGAGAACAATAAAATACAGATTCCTTTCTAAGAGTTGACAGTAAGCCCACAGATCATGAATCATTCACCAGATAGGAAGAACAACCACGCAAGCATAACCCCTACGTAATCTGTCACTGTGATTGTACCAATAATCTTAAAGGATATGTTCTTCCTTTAGCAAGGTTTCTACATTTCTTTTTAAATTTTGGGGGGAGATTTTAGAGAGTGAGGAAGGAAGAGAGAGAAAGGGAGAGAGAGGCACTGCTTTGCTGTCCCACTCATTCGTGCAGTCGTTGGTTGATTCTTGCCCTGACGGGGATCAAACCCGCACCCTTGGTGTGTTGGGATGACACTCGAACTCACTGAGCTACCTGGCCAGGGCAGGTTTGTACACTTCTGAACCAAGTTGTTTCTAAAACCCAATGGAATATATGATCGATCGTATGGTAATCCATAGGAACACACTGCTTTAAGGGATGTAAGATACGTAGACCAACTTAACCGAGAGCCTTTACTTCAAAGGAAAAGATTTAGGAGCACTAACAGGGATGAGGGAAAAAACAAGCATCCTGTCAAATGATGCGAAGAAATGATCAAAATAATGGGCTGGATAAAAGTGTAAATCATGAAAATAGAATCATCATTCTTAACGTATTTTACGTCCATGTTCAGATTTAATGATGACTACCTATATTTTGTAGAAATTTTTATTGCTTTTATTCACACTCATAATATTTTATAGTGAAATAGATCACATATGCACTCTGTAATATTGTTTTTCTTATGATGCATATGACATACACCATTATATTTAAACAAACTTTGAATTTGTGAATAGTTTTAGATCTACCAAAAAATTGCAGAGACATGCAGGGACTTTTTGTGTGCCCACACCCAGCTTCCTCTGTTCCTCACCTCTGACACGGTCTACACAATTTAAAGAGTGCTAATTATCTTTGGAAGAACACATCTACACATTCATTTCCCAGCTTAAGAAAGACAGTATCACCAATGCCCATTTGTCCTTCTGGGACCCCATCCCTTCACCTCCCCAGGTGAACACTGCCTTGATTTGGGGATCTATTTTTCCCTTTATGATTGGACATCTGTTAAGGGGGTTCTAAGTTTTTGAACTGTGTACCGTGGAAGCTTCCACAGTAAATTTCCAGCTTGGGCAGTTTTTAGAAAATAAGCAATCTTAAGTTTACGTAGGTATCTCTGTTTATTCAGTCGTCTTTTCAGTTGGTACCCTTCAGTACCAGAATGTGTTTGACCTGGCGTGAGGTTCTGGTCGCTATATATGTGGCCTGCAAACTCCAGCACTCCCTAACATTTCCAGGGCTGGGAGCGAGGGTCCAAAAGAAAGCAGGAGGCCTTTGGATGTTCTGCCTCCTCCTCCCAGCCTCATGGCTCCAGGACCTGGTAGAGGTGGTCCATCGCTCCAGAAGCCCACTTAGGGCTGGTGGGATGCGAGTTCTGGATTCTGGGAGTGGACTGGATAGTGGGGAGAAGGGTCCAAGTGGGCACATCACCTTCCTTTGTGGCTGGATGAGGGCTAGACTAGCGTCCCCTAAAATGCAGGACTGGCACAGGGGCCCTGATGGCCTGAGTGAGACTGGCAATGGGGTGGACCAATGTTCCCCAGTTTTAGCACTGAAAGCTCAGAGTCCTGGGAACACCCCTCCTGCAGGGCAAACTGCGACAGATGGTCACCCTAGAAAACCTTCCGGTCTATGTACATGAGAGCTCCCTTTATTACGAGGTGATACCTAGGTGGAAGGCATTTCTTAGGTGGTTCATTCTTCATCCAGTTTGTCTTCAAGTAAATAAATATCCCATGTTCTGAGACACTTCCCATCAGTTCTCAGCAAATGGTCAGTCTGACCTGGCCTCAGTGCCCCCTGTGAAGGAGTGGTCTGTTCCAGCAGCCTGGGGTGCATCTCCATTCCGTGTCAGTCTCGGGAGTGACAGTCATGTTGACAGGCAGAGAGCGGGCTGCCCTGAACTTGCAGCGCTCTTCTTCATCCATGCCCAACTCCACTATCTGTCTCTAATTTTTTACTTTTTTTAGCCCCCTCCCTCAAATATATGCTGTTCAAAAAGTCAGACTGCATTGTGATCAGCTTTTTATCATTTATAAATTACAAATTTTACATCTAGTTCTCCAGATTAACTTCTGTATATTCCCCTACGCAGCCCTTGTGCTCCTGTCTAACACATTCTGTGGCACGAGCTAGAGATACCAGACCGTGCAGAATTCACACGCTCCAGCATGTGTGGGGCAAACGTTATCCGTTCACTGAACTGGCAGCATCACCATGGAGTCAAACCGACATCTCACTCTGGCTCAGTGACATACAGTGATAATTTATCTGTCATCCTTGTAGCTGTTTAATATGCTGACTGCCTGTAGTAACGGATCCATCCATTAATTCAGCATTAAGTATTTCCCAGAAATCTTCATATTTTAGAACTTTCATTTCAAATGGGTTCAGTGCTGAAATTCTCTCTGCTATTGCATTACATTAACTCGTGGATGCCTGTTATCACAGACTAATGAGACGAACCTGCCTCGGACCCTTCTTTGTTCTTAGTGTCTCTTGCTGTTAAACATTGTGGCTAGGAATATGAAATGCCTCGTGGTATGAGGGTGTGCTTTCTGTAAAGTTCCATGATCTGTTCTTGTGACTACAAGTTTTCTTAGTTTTGTTTCCTACAGGCATGTTGCACCATTCATTTTGTTTTGAAACAGTTTGAAATGTGTCAGGAAACACCATCTGGAGAAAAGGAGATTAGCAGAGCTGTTTATATTCCTGGCATATTGTACTTGCCCCATATATTATTGAACTATTATCCTTTCTATTTTTATTTTAACATTCTTAATTGGTTAATAAGTCATCCAGAAAACATGCAGAGATACGGCAACCATGTCCTTTACCATGGAAGTAATTTACACACTAAAGATGTGATTTGTGCTGTGTGTTATAAATTGATACTCAAAGAGCTTTCTTTACCTTTCCTTGATAAATTAAATTAGAAACTTCATTTTCTCCATTGGTTAAAATTGAACATTTCAAGTGTCTGATAACAGTTTTGAATATGAAACTGGCCTTGAATTGCCATGTAAGTGCATTTTGTTGGGTAAACAAAGCAATAAAAGTAAATATCCTCAGTCAAAATAGTTTATTATACTAGAAATTCCCAGGTAGAAAGCTGGCATGAGTTGTACAGAATTAGGAAGTTGCTGGTTCATTTCTTATTCTTTGAAATTGTAATCGTGGTTGACAACCATAACGGCAAAGAAAGATTA
Organism: Carollia perspicillata; assembly: GCA_004027735.1. NCBI lineage: Eukaryota > Metazoa > Chordata > Mammalia > Chiroptera > Phyllostomidae > Carollia > Carollia perspicillata. The sequence continues at coordinate 1,480 of PVKM010043516.1, read as the reverse complement.
ATGAAAAATGCATAAGTGTAATATGTGTGTTCATACTCCATAAAATTATTTATTTCACTTGGCTAGAGAAACACTTAGAACATCATTAAATCCCAGACAATAATGGTCAATATTATAGTTCTTTGTTTTTTAAATAATTAGTAACAGGTCTTAGATAAATGTTAGAAAAAAATCAATATAAAAAGAACATTCTTTTATGAGGCAAAGTATAAATAAAACCAAACACTGAAATGTTTTCACATTAAGCCATTATGATTTATTAAAATGCATGTATATACGGATCTTGTATTTAATTAAATAAAGTAGTTGGTAACTTTATTTTGAATTAATATAACTTCTTTTCCAAACAGATAGCTTTAAATACAAAAGTATTTCACCACTATTGATTTATCTTTTCTTATCTACAGTCCACATTTTTGTCGTTTCTATTCTTTTTGTGTCCCAAAGGACTAAGTCCCTGTATTTAAATTATATATAATTTAATACTGCTGACTAACATGTTTAGTATTCTGGGCTAATATATGCACAATTTTAAAATTTGAATCAAGTCAGTATCTTTGCATGTAATTATTGTAACAGCAGTAATTTCCTATGAATTCTATGATAATAAAGAGAAATACTTTTTATAAATTGAAATATGTAATTTAGGACAAAGTAATGGTTCTTGTGATGGGCTTTTTTCTCCCTCTGTTAATTTAATAAAATAATCAAATGCCTATTTTATTTTTTAATGAGGTATTCTATGATACTGAATTCCTACTCATTATGACCTATCCTGGTTTCACTCTGTTTTGTGTTTATCAGGTTGTCCTGACAACAGCTTTGGATCCAAATGTAAGAATCCCCTTGGCGGATTTCAGGGATGCATGAGACACATTTCTATCGGTGCCAGGGCCGTGGATCTGATTCCTGTTCAGCAGGGGTCCCTTGGGAACTTCAGTGACCTTCAGATAGACTCCTGTGGGATCACCGACAGGTAAGGACCATCTCCTGTCTGTTCTCAGGTGCTTGGAGGCAGATTACAAGTTATGCAGGAAACAAATATTTTTCTCTCCTTTTTCCTATCATCATCTTTTCCGTGGGAAATGAATGATCATAGTCAGATTAGAAGTAAGAAAAATAGACCTTTAGTTTTATATTTCATGTTTGCAGTGATCAAATTTAGACCGAAAACCTGTGACCATGCTGTCTATGTGGACACATGCTGCCAGTTCGTAAGAGATAATATTGATGCTGCTGTGATCTTAGGTGGGTATAAATGTATCAAAATTACATCACTAAATTCAATAGCTTAGGATACTTGAGCAGTCACATTGATCACCAGGTACCAAAACATCAGAGTCCTGTTTGGCCAGTTATCAGACTGCCTTCGCTCTCTGACAGGCGAGTGATGCTATCGGAGGCACAGAAGTGGAACTGGTTGCTACGCTCCCACCGAGCACCTTCCAAAGCCCACTACGGCCTCCCTGCAGTGGGGGGA
>PVKM010043515.1:0-12487 GCA_004027735.1 Carollia perspicillata | reverse complement strand
CCTCAGACAAGGGGTTAATCTCCAAAATATATAAAGAACTTACATGAATCCACTCTAAGAAGACAAGCAATCCGATTAAAAAATGGGCAAAGGACTTGAATAGATGCTTCTCCAAAGAGGACATACAGAGGATCCAGAAACACATGAAAAGATACTCAATATCGCTAGCTATCAGAGAGATGCAAATTAAAACTACAATGAGATACCACTTCACACCGGTCAGAATGGCCATCATAAACAAAGCAACAAACAACAAGTGTTGGAGAGGATGTGGAGAAAAGGGGGCCCTAGTTCACTGTTGGTGGGATTGCAGACTGGTACAACCACTATGGAAAACAGTATGGAGTTTTCTCAGAAAAATTAAAATGGACATGCCTTTTGACCCAGCAATTCCACTGCTAGGTTTATACCCTAGGAACCCAGAAACACCAATCCCAAAAGAATATATATATTCACCCCAATATTCAAAGCAGCACAATTTACAATAACGAAATGCTGGAAGCAACCTAGGTGCCCATCAGTAAATGAATGGATCAAAAAACTATGGTACACATACACAATGGAATTCTATGCAGCAGAAAGAAAGAAGGAGCTCCTACCCTATGCAACAGCATGGATGGAACTGGAAAGCATTATGCCAAGTGAAATAAGCCAGGAGTTAAAAGACAAATACCATATGATCTCCTTTAACAGGAACCTGAACAACAAAACAAACAAGCAAGCAAAATATAACCGAAGACATTGGTATAGAAAACAGGTTGAGAGTAACCTGAGTGGGGACAGGGAAGGGAATTTCAGGGGAGATGGGGAAGGGGTCACAGGAACAAGTATAAAGGACACATGGACAAAAACTAAGGTGGGTGGAAATGGGAGGGATGTGGGGAGCAGTGTGGGGTGGAATGGGATGGGAGTAAAAGAGAGAAAAGTGTACTTGAAGAACAACTAAAATTAAAAAAATAAGGAAAAATAAATTTCTGCCCTGGCCAGGTTGCTCAGTTGGTTGGAGAGTAGTCCTATACACCAAAAAAAGTTGCAGCTTCGATTCTCAATCAGGGCACATATGTGGGTTGTGGGTCATCCCAGTCCTGGTGTGTGTGGGAGTCAATGGATCAATGTTCCTCCCTTGCATCGATGTTTCTCTCTCTCTATCTCTCAATTCCATAAACATAGTAATAATAATAACTAAAAAAATTCCCTGCTGAGTGTGAGCTGAGAGAAAACTTTTGTAGAGTTTGTTAACAATCTCCCCCACTCTTGTTATCTATTTTCATCTACTGGTTTATATATGTGCTAAGGAAACTTCTAGAAATGTATAGCCTCAGTGGAGGTTCAGACATAAACAGTTATATGCTGATGAAATGGGCCATTGCAAGAAATCTGTGTAGTTGGGATGAGGCTTAGGTGCTAATGATACTGCTTGGGGCACTCAGATGAGTCAGCAAAAGCGACCTCCATCCAAACTCATTGCAGAATTAGCTGTGTTAGGTAGCAATGTTATGTGATTTAAGGGAATCAGCCATAATAAAATAATAGTCAAAATATTACTTGTTCAAACTTTTGATCCTTAAAGTGGGATGCAGGCAGTACAGAGATATATAGATGATCCAATGATGTTAAAAAAGGAAATACTAAAACAATATTTATATTCACCCCATCTTTGAAATGCCTATGTACTTATTTTTATTGTGTACATAGTATATAGGTATTGTGGAACTTATAGATAGGTATACACAGTTGGGGTGAGTTTAGATTTTTTTTTAAAGTATATTTGATTGATTACACTATTACAGCTGTCCCATTTTTTTCTTCCCTTTATTCCCTTCTGCCCTGTACACCCCTCCCACCAGCTTCTCCACCCCTTAGTTCATGTCCATGGATCGTACATTTAAGTTCTTTGGCTTCTCCATTTCCTATATGTTTTTAACTTCCCTCATCTATTTTGTTCATATAATTTATGTCTCTTACTCCCTGTACCTTGTCCCTTATTCTCCACTTGCCCCCTCCCCACTGATAACCCTCCATGTGATCTCCATTTCTGTGAATCTGTTCCTGTTCTAGTAGTTTGCTTAGTTTGTTTTTTTTTTAAACTTCAGTTGTTGATAGTTGTGAGTTTGTTGTCATTTTACTATTCATAATTTATATCTCCTTTTTCTTAAATAAGTCCCTTCAACATTTCACATAATAAAGCCTTGGTGATGATGAACTCCTTTAATTTGATCTTATCTGGGAAGCACTTTATCTGCCCTTCCAGTCTAAATGAAAGTGTTGCTGGATAGAGTGATCTTGGATGTAGGTCCTTGCCTTTCATGACTTGGAATACTTCTTTGCAGCCCCCTCTTGCCTGCAAGGTTTCTTTTGAGAAATCAGCTGATAGTCTCATGGGAATTCCTTTGTAGGTACTTTCTCCTTTTCCCTTGCTGTTTTTAAGATTCTCTCCTTATCTTTAATCTTGGGTAATGTAATTATGATGTGCCTTTATCTGTGCTTCCTTGGGTCCAAATTCTTTGGGACTCTCTGAACTTCCTGGACTTGCTGGAAGTCTATTTCCTTTGCCAGATTGGGGAAGTTCTCCTTCGTTATTTTTTCAAATAAGTTTTCAATTTCTCACTCTTGTTCTCCTCTGGCAACCCTATGATTCGGATGTTGGAATATTTAAAGTTGTCCTGTAGGATTTTAATCCTATCCTCATATTTTTGAATTCTTGTTTCTTCATTCTGTTCTGGTTGAAGGTTTATTTCTTCGTTCTGGTCCAAACTGTTGATTTGAGTCTAGTTTTCCTTCCCTTCACTGTTGGTTCCCTGTATATGATTGTTTATTTCACATTGCATAATCTTCATTTTTTTCTTTTATTTTGCAAGCAGACTAAACCAATTCTGTGAGCATCCTGATTACCAGTGTTTTGAACTCTGCATCTGATAAGTTGACTATCTCTTTGTTGCTTAGTTCTTTCTTGGGAGTTTTGGTCTGTTCTTTCATTTGGTCCATATTTCTCTGTCTCAACACACCTGTTATGTTATAAGGGGCAGAGTGTTAGGTATTCACCAGGGTGGGGAAAGCTACTTCTCTGTTTTGTTGCATTGTGTGTGTGGGAGGGGTCACAAAGGGAACAAGGCTGCTTGCTTGGCTCTTACCCTGCTTTCAGTCACTTCTCCGACTACCCATAAGCAAATTGAGCCCTTCTGGTGCTGATTCCCGGGTATGTGGGTTTGTGTATGTTCTAGTGCCCTGAGGGTCTCTCCAACAAATTCTCTTGTGAGGCTGGGATTTTCTTCCACCATTGCAACCCCCATAGGTTTTTACAGCTTGAGGTTTTGAGGCTTTCTTTTTTCCATGCTGGCCCTGGGTTGTGTGGTCTGTCTTGCTCTCCAATTATTCCTCCTAGTTTATCTGCATGCAAACTTGGGACTGCCAGCCACTGCCACAGCCACCTGGTCCTCCAGTTGCTGCCTTGACTACCGTTCTCTCCACCCTGGCTGCCCATCTTCTCCCCTCCTACCTGTGTGGATGAATGTTTCTTCTTTAACTCCTTGGCTGTCATACTTCTATACAGTTCAATTTTCTGCCAGTTCTTGTTGTTTTTTTGGTTTTAACTTTGTTGTTGTCCTTCTTTCGATTGCGAGAGGAGGCAAACTGTGTCTCCCTACACCTCCATCTTAGCTGGAAGTCCTAATTTTTTTTTACCTCTGACCAAAGCTTGGAGAGCATTTCTCTAACTCTACATATTCATTATCTAAATTCCATGTTGCTTCTACTGCTTATGATTTAGTTCCCACCAAAACTAGTTAATGTCCAAATTTCATTTACTTACTTCAGTTTATGCTAGCTATAATTTCTTGTAACTTAGGTGTTTTGGTGAACTAGACTAAAATAACAATTTTAATTTGCAGAAAGGAGAATAGGTAGTTTTTCTCACAGTTAATTTTTCCCATATATTTCAATTAAACTTTTTGTTATTATCATTTACTTTCTAGAGTCTCAGTAAATAATAAAATAGATGAGTAAGTAGTTAATCAGTAATAAAAGAAACAGTAAGGTATGGATTTTTTTAGCTTGTATCCTTTTTTTTTTTTAATAGATACTCATGCTCCTAGCTAGAGATTTTAAAAATTGCAGATGTAAAGACTGTACTTTCAGGGATCATTTCTATAGTTTGTCACTAGAGAAGTTTCTCTGAACGTGTAGGGTACCCTAAACCATGAGGAGGAGGGGCAGTATTCTCTCCTGAGCATGAGGCTGGCTTTTGGTGTTGCTTTTGGAACTGCCAATAGCCATTGATGATTGTTCTTCTCTTCCTTCAGAAGAGTAAGAGGGGGAGAACACAGTCTGAGTGGTTTCTTAAAAAAAAATTGCAAATGTATAATATACTCACATGTTTATTCTTATTATATATGATGGAATTAAAATTATCACATGTTATGGTCAGGTAAGGGCCTGCTGATTCCCCAGTTATGCTAATGCTTGCCAACACTTGAAAAGAATTATTTTATTTTATGGTTTTGATATATGATATCTGTAAATAGAGCTTGGAAAGAGTAACTTTTTTTAATCCTCACCTGAAGATTTTTTAATTGCTTTTTTATTTGTTAGAGAAAGAGAAAGGGAGAGAGAGAAACATCTATTTGTTGCCTCATGTACTGGCCTGGACCAGGGCACCTGCAACCTGACTGGGAATTGAACTGGCAAACTTTCAATTATGGGATGACATGCCAACCAACTTACCCACTAGTCAGGGCAGAAAGAGAAACTTTTTAGGCTGACATATATTTTATGTATGCATAAATAAACTACTAGTTGGGAGAACAGATTCTGAAAATAGACAAGGGAAGAAGTCAAAGCCCTGGTCAGCTCAGGAAGAGAGCAGGCCTACTAAGAGATGTAGAAAACAAGTATTCTCTTACCTCTCAGTTTTGCCTGAGGTTTGCCCTGCATGCAAGAATCTTATAAAACTCAAAGTCATTTAGCTCAGCTGTGACAAAGGGGGTTCCAAGACACAGGATGTTCAGTTTTAAAATTGAGAAGGCCCTTGCAAACCTCATGCAACCTCCTAGAGTCTGCAAGGGATCACTTTCTTCCTGATAAACACACGCTATTATTTTTCTCTGTTTACAGGTGATGCTGGTGGGCAGTCAAATCTCTGATAGAATACTCTCAGGGATGGGAAAGTAGGGTCTGCTAGGGGCTTAAATACAGGGTCCAACACCAATAATGCCCCTCTTTCTACATAAAAATCTTTTATTACAAAATCATAAGAATGTAATTCTGTAACATAACAATATCACAGTCAAGCACACCACATGACATTTTAGGTGAAATGTTCAAATTGCTGTCCATCTGGTGTGAGACGCTCATGTACCCCACCAACCACACTCAAAGATGCTACTTCTGCCAGACCCTGCATTTTCCTCTGTCATTTACATCATTGGTCCTTTCTTACATGAAAATCACACAGGGCTTAAATTTTCTAAGTCTAGAAAACTAACTTGTCTGAGATGTCAAACAATCACACAACCCTATCCTTCCACCAGAGGGTGAAAGCTTTAACATGATCATTTCAATTCAATGAAATGGCCCCGGAAGGGATCTGATAAAAGAACATAGCCCAATGAATAATGTGAAATGCATATGAGAAATAAAAGTACAGATAATTTGATCTGCATAATAGCAAGTTATTTCCTACAGTTTGTCCAGTCAAATTTAGCTAGTTTATATTGGCTGATTATGTGGACATCTTCAACTCAAAGGCTGAATGAGAAACTTTGATGAAGAGAATACAGTAAAAATAGTATTTTAAAGATAATTTTGAGGAGGAGGAAAAACTGAAGGGAAACCACAGCAGAATTATAATCCATATTCACTGTCATTATTAACAAGGAGATAAATCCCATTATAGTTAAATATACTAAATGTAGCTTCTGTGCAATAGCACTGAAATGCAGAATAAAAGGAAAACCTGGAATAATTTTTGCAAGACGAAGTAAGGAATAGAGGTTAGAATTATAGGAAGTCCTCACTTGACATCTTGGATAGGTTCTTGGATACCGACTTTAAGAGAAAAGATTATACCAATTTTTCCATAGGCTAATTTATATAAACCAGAGTTATTACAGCATAATTTTGGTCTCAAAAAACATTATCACACTTCTAAATAAAGACAAATAAAGACCCTAAACACTTCTAATATTAAACATTGAAATAAATGTGAGCTGTTCGTACATTTAAGGAAGATTAATAAAAACAAGTAAGATGATGATTTTCCAACCAGTTCTGGTCCCTGGGTGGTGGCAGCCTCTCCTAACAGTTCAACATACAAGACACCCACCCTGGATAGGACACCCTACCTTCCCAGAGCCACTCCCCCAATACCCACACTTACTCAGACTGATATAGACATGCCAGTTTATTTCATTAGCACATCTTTCGGATGTGGGAGGAAATCTGAGTCCCCGGAGAGAACCTATACCTACATGGGAGAAAGTGCGAACTCCACAGACAGTGGCCCCGGATGGTAATTAATATTTTCCCCTCATTAATGTTGAAATGGAATGACATTGGATGAAATAATGTTCTTCAGGGACCTGCTGTAATATTACAAATATAATGAATTTAGCTGGAATGGGCAAGTGAATTATTTAATACTAGCCTGAAATGTGTTCTAATATAAAAATAATTTGATTTTTCTTTCCCTTTTTTAAGATTAGGTTTTGGCAGAGGCCAAATATACCAGATGACTGTGAAATTTCCACTTTAGTTTGCATGTCTAAATATATAGTCTTGCACTTTAGAAATGAAAACAGCCCTGGTTGGTGTGGCTCAGTAGCCTGGGGTGTCATCCTGTAACCAAAAGTTTGCAGATTTGATGCTCAGCCAGGATACACACCTAGGTTGTGGTTCGGTTCCTGGTCTGGATGATGTGGGAGGCAACCAATCAATATCTCTTTGTGGCATAGATGTTTCTCTCTCTCCCTTCCTCTCTCTCTAAAAAAGTGATGAGAAAAAAATCCTCAGGTGAGGATAAAAATTAAAAAATGAGAAAATAAAATATAATTGATAAAGTGTAAAGAAATATGTCTTGGTTAAATAATGGAATAAATTTTCAGAAATTAAAATAATAAATGCACTGTCAATAAAAACAAATTAAAGCTTATGTATGAATATCAAATGTTTCTTATTCTGCCAATAATTCTATAACATCAGTCTGACCCTATTTCTGTTTTTTTCTCTAAAGCAACAGATTATGTAACTGATGTGTATAAATTTGTCAGGTGCTTTGGAGGTGTGTGTATGAATTTGAAATTTGAAGCCAAACCCACAAAAAACATGCTATGCATATAACAAGTAAACAGACAGAATATTATCTTTATTTGTTTTAGAATTATTTTATATGATGGTTATCACTAGTGCTGGGTATTTTTTAAATCATATAATTTTTAGCTATATATATCTATATATCTATATATCTATATATATATACAGAACATTTCAGATAACAGATTTTTATTTTGATTAAAAGTACTATAATAAAGAAAAACTCTTGGGTTTAAATATCATGAATAAAGAGAAAATATACTATTATCATTTCTATATGATTTAAAGTGCAACTGAAAAGCTAACACATCTTAGAGTGTCTTCCCAAGAGTAAAAATATTGAGCACTATAATCAAGAATAAAGATAGTAGGTAGTGTTGTTATCTCTCAAGATTAATTAGCTTAGCAAACAAAATATCACACAGAACTTCAGAAGGTTCCTTAATACATATTTCTGTTCTTGTTTTTGTTTAATAGACTTGATTTCTGCTCTCAGAATATTTTTCTAAGTCTTACTCATTTTCCTCTGGTCTTCTCTCCTGATTATATTTTACAGGAGTGTAAAAGAGAAGGCTGTGTTGGCTAGCTACTTCTTTCAAAGGAATTTTATGTTTTCTTTTCCTTTGAAAATGAGGAACCATTCTCCACTGACCAGAACAGGTTTTTAGGGGAAAGATAGAGTTAGGTTGCCTTCAGATTCTTTATACAAGGCTCTGATTGTCTTAGTTTGCATTCTTGATAGCAGAATTATTCTGTGTGTCAACAATTGTTTCTTATTAAAATAATTTTGATTTTTTAAACAAATTAGGGATGCTAAGGAATGTCACTGAACCTATAAAAGACTTTACATATAAACTAAGATATCTTTTTTAAGGAATAGAGAACAAAAGCAAATGTGATTACAGTTCATCATATAATGTATGTACATAGTCATCGCGAATCTTTCACTAAAGATTACAATGTATATGTATATCAATGATGGAAATGCATTCTTTCTTATAAAAAAAATGCAGTATTATGTCTTGAGAACCTTCTCCCCAAGACTGCTACCTATATCATCTTTTTAACTATTTACAAATAGTTGAAATTCCATCTTTTTAGTACAATATAAGAAAGCATATTGTCTCGAAGACAAAACAGCAAATTCCCTTTCAAATCTGTTTGTCTGTTCTACTGGTTCTCAAAACTAAACTAGGTTGGATTTGTATTTATTAAAGTCTACGTCAGTCACCAAATATGGATATCCGGTTAGTTAGGATGTTGTCCATGAACATACGATATTGACTAATTTATAAATTCAACCAATAAATGTGGGTGAGATTTTTATTGTCTATCTATCTATCTATCTATCTATCTATCTATCTATCTATCTACCTATCTATAAAGTTTTCACTTATTTACTTTTAGAAAGAGAGGAAGGGAGGGAGAAGGGAAGAGAAACATCAGTGAGTGAGAGATACCTGTTGCCTCTCACAAGGCCCACAACCAGGGACCTGGCCTGCAACCCAGGCATGTGCCCTGACTGGGAATCAAACCAGCAACCCTTCAGTTCATAGGCCAGCACTCAATCCACGCAGCCACACCAGCCAGGGCTAGATTTTTAAATTTTAAGCAAAAATCAGAATAGTTATTTCTTGCATTTAAATCTCAGATAAACTCTGAAAACCCTGTGTAAAAATATATTCTTAAACTTATAACAAAGTATAAAACTAAAGTCTATGAAAGCCAATATATGCATATATACTCCCAAATACCACTTACAAAACAAGAAACAATAGAGAATTAATTAAAAGAAACTTTTAAAGTTCTTCTCTAATATGTTGGTTTCTTATTCAGTTCAGATATTTTATCAGACTAAGATATACATTTAACCAAACATATAAACCAGTTTAAGATATATTGCTTTTGCACAATTTCCATAAATTAATGATCATTTAGCTCCTAATACACAATCTACAGGTGGTTACATTGCTGGAAGCAAACTTTCAAAGATGCTCACTATGTGGTTGAAGATCAAATCTTAACTTTTACTCCTGAATTAAATCTAAGTGTAGTATCCTTTGTAAAAGGTAAGCTTTGGAATTTCTGTTGATATAATCGACTTTTTATTCTTTTATACAACACTCAGTAAGTATTTACTGAGCATGTAACATAAGCCAAACACAGCACTATTTCTACTAGGGAGTGCAGAGGATGAAAGTAAACAACAACAAATTACTTAACATTAAAGACTTCCATTTCTTAACAGAGAGGAAAAATATTGACTAGGAGTTGTGCTAAGCATTTTTAGTACACATCTCATTGAATCTTCTGAACAACCCAATGTAATAGGTGTAAGTGTGACCTGTTGTATAGGTGAAGAAACTGGCTCAGGGAAACCCAGGCACTTTGTAAAGGGCACCCAGGTAGTGAATAGCAGGTTTAGGAACAGAGCCTAGCATTGTCTGGCTTCACACCTGTGTTGTAACAGTCCACCATAAGCTTCCTTGTCCTGCATCTCAGGGAAGACACAGTGAACTGTGGGAACAGGAGGGAGCTGGTGTTTTGTCAAGTGCATCTTTAAATAAGCTGTTCTTAGGCAATTATGGCAGGAAGAGAAGGTTGGGTGAGAAGTATAGCACAGAGAAGTATACTATGGGGAGGGTCTGTGGGGCAGGTCCAAAGGTATGAAAGAGAATGGCATGTGTTGCCAAAATGCTGGTGGTATGAAGATTGTCTAGACTGGGGTATGAGGATGCATAGGTTGGTAGGAATGCTCTGCATAGGGCATTGCATACTATGTAGATTTTTATCCTTTAGGTAGGCATTGATGTAGAGTAAGAGTGGATTGGATGGGGCCTTGAAGACTTTGAAGCAGAAAGTAAATGCTCAAATTTGTGCTTTTAAAGGTAACTCTGGCAAAGAAGCACAGAAGAAGGTGAATTAAAGGGTATGTGAGGGGGTCGTTGTTGGTGGTGATGATGGTGGTAGTGTTGGTTGTGGGGAAACTGGAGCCAGGGATCCTGATGCCTTGTTCTCCATGAGAGATGATCAGGCTACGAGAGACCAAAGGCTATCTTAGGAGAATAGAAAGAAGTGATAGATCTGAGACATAGGTTAAAATTTGATGCCCAGTTGAATGTGGAGAGGAAACAAGGTGAATGAGAGAGAAGAACCTGGATGGGATGATTCTCAGATTTTTGAATTAGGGGGCTGGAACAGTTGTACCTAATACCTAGTGGAACTCTCTCTGTGAGGAGGAGCAGCTGGAGGTGAGAAAGTAATGAGCTTGATTTTAGATGGAACTGTGGGCCATTCCATTGGGAGATGATTAAGAGAGAGCTGGATCTCTCTGGATTGTCACTATTTTACAGTTCCATTTAAGAGGCACCCTTTACCCTTTCTCTTTACCCAGCCTGTCCCATCAGTCCCCAAGGCCTGTTAATTCTTCCTCTTTAATATTTCTTTATTCCCCACTTAAGTATCTGGATTGGTCATTTGGATTAGTGTGTGTAATGCCAAATGACTGCAAACACCTCAGTGTCTCTACAAGGCCCTTCAAAGTCAGATCATCTTCAGTTTTCTATCTCTTGACCCTAGTCCACCTAGAGCCTGCATTCCAACCATACTGAAGCAGCCGCGGTTCCTAAGAGATATTGTCCTCTTATTTCAGTGTCCAAGCACACAGACACATTTCAACCCCAAGTCCCATCTCTGACTGCACACTTCAGAGAGGCAATGATGAGTAAGACAGAGCGGACCCTCCAGGAGCACCTACGGGACATCACAAAACTGTAGTTCAGTGGCATTGGATTTATGTTCCTTCTTTGAGACTTACTGACAGCAAAGAGCTGGGCCGCAGGACATTCTTTTCAATTAAAGTGGAGAACCCTATCACAGAGAATCTTGTGGGTTACTTAATTATCACATAAAATAGATGATTATATACTCATGTTGTTTTATTCTACTGAGAATACAGTCATCAGTGCTAGATAGAAAAAGTGATTGGTACTGTGCTGCCACAAATAGCTATAAAGTATGCATATGTCGATTTCTTTTATCCTTGCCTATATCTCACTGCTGTAGTAGATCAAATGTATGTTTGGGGGGTTGGTTGAAAAAAGGTAAAGATATTAAGCAGAGAAATATATATATAATATTTCAACCCCAATGAATGCAGTTTTAACAAAAGAGCCCTGGATCATGTGGCTGAGTTAATTGGAGAGTTGTCAGGTAACTGAAAGGTCACTGGTTCAATTCCCAGTCTGGGCACATGCCCTGGTTGTGAGCTCCATTTCCCCGTTGGGGCATATACAAGAGGCAACCAATTGCTGTGTTTCTTTCACATCGATGTTTCGCTCTCTGTCTCAAATGAGAATAAAATAAACCTTAAAAAAAGAATATTATATGCAAAAAAGAGTATATTACTTGCTTTATTTTATATTTTAAAGCATATTTTATTGATTATGCTATTACAGTTGTCCCAATTTTTTCTCCCCTCTATCCCCCACTGCCACCTTAGTTCATGTCCATGGGTTGTACATCTAAGTTCTTTGGCTTCTCTACTTCCTATACTGTTGTTAATCTTCCCCTGTCTATTTTGTACCTACCATGTATGCACCTTATTCTTTGTACCTTTTCCCCCATTCTCTTCCTCCCCACTGATAACCCTCCATGTGATCTCTATTTATGTGATTCTGTTCTTGTTCGAGTTGTTTGCTTAGTTTTTGTTTTTTAGGTTCACTTGTTGGTAGTTGTGAGTTTGTTGTTATTTTACTGTTCATAATTTAGATCTTCTTTTTCTTAGATAAGTCCCTTTAGCATTTCATATAATAAGGGCTTGGTGATGGTGACCTCCTTTAACTTCATCTTATCTGGGGAGCATTTTATCTGCCCTTCCATTCTAAATGAAAGCTTTGCTGGATAGAGCAATCTTGGATGGAGGTCCTTGCCTTTCATGTCTATGAATACTTCTTTCCAGCCCCTTCTTGCCTGTTAGGTTCCTTTTGAGAAATCAGCTGATAGTCTTATGGGCACTCCTTTGTATGTAACTGTCTCCTTTTCTCTTGCTGCTATTAAGATTCTCTCCTTATCTTTAATTTTGGGCAACTTAATTATGATGTGTCTTGGCGTGTTTCTTCTTTGATCCAATTTCTTTGAGACTGTCTGAGTTTCCTGGACTTTCTGGAAGCCTATTTCCTTT
>PVKM010043514.1:0-12496 GCA_004027735.1 Carollia perspicillata | reverse complement strand
CTAAGTTATCTGGTTATTCTTCATTTAATAGTAATAGTTCAAATTCCTAGGGGAGAGCGAAGTAATTGAGCTTCCTGCAGAGTGTCACAGGGCAGTTTCTTGCTCCTCAGTGTTGTGATCATTAGCATCAAAATCCTTGGAAAGGTGACCTACACTCTTCCAACTGTATGGATGAAGATTTTCTCCTATAGTAGAAATAGAAAAAGCTAATAAAAGTTCACTTCCTGTTGCAGTAACCAATGTACAAATAGTCTTTATCATTTGACTATTCCGCTTATAGTTTTCTAGTCATTACGCATATGTTATGAGTAGCAAAGGCTGAACATGTGAAAATACTTATCATGGGCTCCTGGGGCCTGTGGTTAGTGCATTTACAACAACAATAACAACACACAATAATTTTTATTTAAAAGCTAATCTTGGACTTGGATTCTAAACTATATTTTAAAGCTAGTAAGAAAATATTAGATGTCAGCTTCTCTTGGTTAAAAGTCTTTGAACCCTTGCAGCCAGAGAAATAGTCTTTCAGTGGTTGAGTAACAATAATTTCATTTTTACATTTCTTCGGTTTCATCTCATTAAAAGCATATTATTAAATTTCTTATGATTTTTAAATCATTTTTTATCAGTTTGAGAAGTTCTAAATATCACATTGCAAACCTAATTATTTTTAAGAAGGGCTTTATCCATTAATTTACTGATGAGCAGTTAGGTTGCTTCCAACACTTGGCTATTGTAAATTGTGCTGCTATAACATTGGGGTGCATAGGTTCTTTTGGATTGGTGTTTCAGGGCTCTTAGGGTATAATCCTAGCAGTAGAATTGCTAGGTCAAAAGGCAGTTCCATTTTTAGTTTTCTGAGGAAATTCCATACTGTTTTCCACAGTGGCTGCACCAGTCTGCATCCCACCAACAGTGCACTAGGGTTCCCTTTTCTCCACATCCTCACAACACTTGCTGTTTGTTGCTTTGTTTATGATGGCCATTTGGATCAGTGTGAAGTGATATCTCATTGTAGTTTTAATTTGCATCTCTCTGATTGTTGGTGATGCTAAGCATCCATCCTTTCATGTGTCTCTGGGCCCTTTGTTTGTCTTCCTTGGAGAAGTGTCTGTTCAAGTCCTTTGCCCACTTTTTAACTGGGTTGTTTGTAATCCTGGAGTGGAGTCCTGTGAGTTCTTTATATATTTTGGATATCAAACCTTTGTCCAAAGTATCATTAGCAAAGACATTTTCCTATACAGTTGCTCCTCTTTTCATTTTAATGCTGTTTTCATTAGCTATGCAGAAGCTTTTTATTTTGATGAGATCCCATTTGTTTCTTCTTTCTTTATGTCCCTTACTCTAGGGGATATATCGGTGAAAACATTGCTTCATGGAATATCTGAGATTTTCCTGCTTATGTTCTCCTCTAGGACTTATGGTGTCATGGCTTATATTTAAGGCTTTTATCCACCTTGGATATATTTCTGTGTATGGTGTGAAAAGTGGAACCTAATCAACAAAATAAACAAACAAGTAAAATATAACCAGAGACATTGAAATGAAGAACAAACTGACAGTTACCAGAGGGGAGGTGGGAGAGGATAATGAGGGGATGGGGGGTAGGGTTTTCAGGAACATGTATAAAGGACACATGGACAAAACCAAAGGGGGTGGGATCAAGAGTGGGAGATGGGGATGGCTGGGATGAGGGGGGGCAGTGGGGTGGGGAATAGAGACAACTGTACTTGAACAACAAGAAGAAAAGTTTTTAAAAAAACAAGGGTTTTATGTCATACATGACTGACTGCTTATCTATAATATGCAGAAATACTAATTTTATTTGGAAATAACTAAAAGGTCCTATTAAATTATGGATAAAGTATGAATCATTTAATGCCTAATTATAAAAATAATGAGTAAAAGGTCAAGGAAATTTGTTTGAGGAACTTTAGTAAAAAAATAATAAAAGTTACTAATTTCCCTAATAGAATCTGGAGGTAATTGTACTCTCGGTTTTATGTGAAATCATTTTATTATTATTAATGTGCTTAATTCTCAGAAGTTAGCTGGGGTATTCTTAGTGTAAGTTTGTTTGGAAAATACAGGCAGAATGGTATAATTATTATGTGAATTTTATTATCTCTCCAAGAAAGGAAAAAATAAACAAAAAGACTAATTTCAGATATGAATATGGACATGTAGGGTTTTTTTGCTCTACCACTAAGCAATCTTTGGCAAATAGCTTGAATTTCCTGAAACTTGATTTCCATATCTACAAAATAAAGAGAGTAGAAGTAAATCACCCCTGAGATGTGCTGTACAATAACAGTTCCTTGGTCAAATAAATTTGGAAATCACTACACATTATTTTCCTA
This sequence comes from Carollia perspicillata, assembly GCA_004027735.1. NCBI lineage: Eukaryota > Metazoa > Chordata > Mammalia > Chiroptera > Phyllostomidae > Carollia > Carollia perspicillata. The sequence goes on along the minus strand of PVKM010043514.1, from coordinate 10,136 downwards.
TTGTATGTGTAGAATCCTGCAGTTATGGAACTTGCTTATCTTTGTTTATGCCAAAATTTCCCAAAGTGATTTGACCATAGACCTCTCTCTCTGTTTTTTTTTTTTTTTTTGTATAGTGGCAGTTAACATACTTGGAACAAGCTTTCAGAAATTCCAGCTAGATGATCTACAGGGTGTGTTCCAGATCCCACATTTTGTTGGCTCATGTAATTCAAGGCAAGAGAATGAAAAGCTGAGTTTCATTCATCTTTCAATAACAAAAATTGGAACCCTATTCATGTATTAAACTCATTATTTTTCCTAATGATATCTTAGTAGTACCACTTCTTTTATTTCCACGAACACTGAAAGTCAAAAATATTTTGCTCACACCATAGACCACGTTTTAAGTCACCAAGATTTCTGAGGCAGAAGCACTAAGATTTCTGAGGCACAAATCACTGTTATGTTAAGCCTAACTCAATTACTAAGCAAATTTCAAAAATCACAAAAAAGACAAATGGCTAAAGCCTTGATCATTCTAAATAAACCTTCCTATTTATTTGTTTGTTTGTTTGTTGTTGTTTAAGTAAAGTTGTCCCCATTTCCTCCACACTCCCCTCACCCCAGCCATCCTTACCTCCAACTGTTGATCCCACTCCCTTTTGGTTTTGTCCATGTGTCCTTTATACATGTTCCTGAAAACCCTTCCCCCTTCCCCCCTATTATTCCCTCCCACCTTCCCTCTAGTTACTGCTTGTTCTTCAATGTCTCTGGCTATATTTAGCTTGCTTATTTGTTTTGTTGATTAGGTTCCTCTTATAGGTGATATCATGTGGTATTCCCATTTAAATTACTGTAGCAAGTCATTGACTACTTTTACTCCATAAACATTTAGTGAAGATATGTCATATAACAACATTAAGACAAACACTCTCAATTAATTAAGAACAAGTGCTTCTTTATATTAAGGAAGTTTTTGTCTAGCAAGAGATATAATAATTATGTGTTATTTTATTATACATATAATAATAAGAGCAAAAAATAATTATTTCTGTCTATTAAGGTCCTACTATGTGACAGGCAATATAAGCCATTAAAACACAGATTCTGTTATTATTCTTAGTTTACAAAGAGTTAGCTAAAGCTTAGAGAGGTTAATGATTCCTTCAAAGACACAGAATTGTCAAATGACAAAAAGAATTCAGAACCAGGTCTATATGACTCAAGCATCATACTACCTTTCAAATCAGGTTTAAAAATGAATGTAGGCAGAAAAGAGGGGATTAATGGGGTGGTAAAATACTGATGTGAGAAGAAGCTTAGTTTAGAGAACTGAGCTTTATAGGAAGGAACAAACAGATTACCAGGAGAGTAAGTTGACCTTCGGGGAAAAAAGGCATATCTCCAAGGAATGTGAAAGGCATAGATGAAAGAGTAGAACAGAAACGTGGAGAGGAGAAAGACTTCCAGACTTATTCCTTCCTCAGATGATGATCTAGCTACAGTTTCTAGTGTTTGTTCTCTCCCAGATACATGTTTGAACTTGACCTGCCTTTATTACTCAGTGTGAGCCTTAACCCAAATGGACGCTTGAGTCCTCTCCATGGACTATCAAACTACCATTTCAGATCAAATATCAGTATCCATGATTTCTTTTCAGAAATTCAGAGACCCCAACTATAACCCTTATAAAAAATGAAAAAACAAGGAGAAAATTTATCCCATAATCCCAAACCATTTGCCTGATTCATTAGTACCTATGGGGAACACAGTTCCACCATCTTGTCAGGGAACTTTTCAAATGCAAAATATTCACTTTTTTTCCCTCAGAGAACATCATTTTGTGTTGGAAGAATAGAGAAAGAGAATCTTCTATATAACCTAATTTAAATGTAAAGATTTATTTATTAATTTGAAAGGAAGTCTTTATTCTCAGCTTCAAATATTTCTTTTGGTTTGTTCTGGGCACACAGCATTCTATCAGAGTGTCAGAGCTGGTAGGTGGCAGCTTGGTGCCTTTGAAGATTGCTGGGTATCTTTCCTATGTAAACTTACCTACTTAAAAAGATTGAGAAAAGAGCCCTCACTAGCCCTTCATCCCTCCTTCCATTTACTGCCTTTGAACTTCATGAGGCTTAAGCAAATTAAAGTATTAGATTCCACCATGACTCAGCATAATGAAAACCATTCTTTAAAGCCTCAGATGAACTGCAGAAAATAAAGAGTGTATGTGAATTCCTTAGGTCCATGACTTTGGGCCGTTCAATGGGTACACAGAGAGGCTCCCAAACATCTTACCCAATTTTCATCAAAGGTAAGGTATAGTTTGAGACTCAAGTGTTCTGTGTTCTAGTCCCAGCCTGGATACTCATTCACTGTGTGGCCTTGGGCACTTAGAGGGATTGGGTTAAATAGTATTTTTAAAAGATCATCCATTTCAAACATTCTAGTTTGTAGAAGTGAACAAAATGAAATATCTGACTTAAGGAAAAACTCAGCTTTTGGTGTGTGTGTTACAGAATGCAGGACACATCTCTCAAGGACAAAGACAGTTCTTCCTCTGAACCCTGAGTGATTAAAGAGTGTATGCACACACAAAAAAAGATTCATTCATAGAAATTACATTAGTAAATTATATACTTGTATGAAAGGGTCAAGTTACATGCATTCCAACACTCCTTCAACTCTGTTCTATAAAGTGACAAAACTCCATACACACTGGTCCTCCCTGAGAGAGTCACCATTACCCTCAGGAGTTACAAGTCAGAAATTCTGTACTTCTGGATGCCTGGGTCACTTGCTTTGGCAATCCCATACCTGGGCCACTCCTGACTAGATGACTCATTCCCCTCTTACTTTGTAATAAGAAGAATCAACAAAACAAACAAGTAAGCAAAATACAACAATAAACATTGACATTAAGAACATACTGGCAGTAACCAGAGGGGAAGTGGGAGGGGATAATGGGGAGGGGGCAAAGGGGAAAAAGTTTTCAGGAACATCTATAAAGGACACATGGATAAAACCAAAGGGTGTTAGGATGAAATGTGGAAGGTGGGGATGGTTGGAGTGGGGGGAGTGGTGGTAGGGAAAGGGAGACTGCTGTACTTGAACAACAATTTAAAAGTTTGAAAAAAAGAAGCATACATATATAGTTTTGCAACTTAGAGACTCACTGGGACTCAATAAGTCTAATAAATGTATCTAACATGTACGATATTATGGAATTAACACTTTGCCAAATTAAAGAGCTTTTCTGTGCCTTTGTTATGTATTATTTTCTAATAATAATGCAATACTTGGTACAACTATTCCTACTTGCACATCTCCTGTGTTCTGAGTACATAGACCTTTGGGAAAATGCAGATCTGAATTAAAAGATAAAGAAAATCTAACCAAGTATCATGAAATTTGGGTCCACAGTTTTGCCTTGTTAAATCCATATGGCACTATAAGATCAAAATTAAATATAGGAAATCTCATTCTCTGTATCTTATCTGCCATTCCATATTTGATTTTCACCAAAAGTTCTAAATGTATTGTTTTCTCTCCTTGAGAAAAGAACTTGGGTTTTTTTTCTCCAGACTTTCTACCACATGGTAGGAAAGCTAAAAATAAACTAGACTCTAAACAACATGAGAAAAGGTAAATGTCTTTGTATACCTGACCTGGTGTGGTATATGCTTACAAACTGTTTACTAAATAAGGTTAATAAATTAATGAATTAATGGAGAAATCAAGAATTTGGAAACCCTAACAACATGGGGACATGTGGAGCTTGTAAACATCTTAGTGATCCATTTTGATGCTTTGTAAAATGCTAAGTTTTGGTTAGTTGGTTTCATTCAGGGACTGGCTCTGTAGCATAGTCCTATTGGATAGCTATAAATTCCATAAAAAATCTGAGAACATCTTCTCTACCAATTCAAACTCGTCCTGGAAGACCTGAAGTTTTGTGAATTCTAGTATGGTAAAGTCTCATCAAATGTCAGTTAACAATGTCTAGAGAAAAATGTTCTGTTAGTCTCATTAAAAATGAGAACAACAGATTTTTTCCTTTGATTTTCCTAAAATAATCTATTCTTGCTACAGAAAGTTTCCCTCCTCCACGGTCATTTCTAAGGAATCAATTTAGATTTTTCTTTCAATGTCTTTCAATAGGCTCTTCTAAAGTGAAAGATATTATTATGGCCAAATTTAATTTGCAAGAAATAACATTGAATCAAAGGGAAGCTACTTCTTTTTCTCTTTAACTATATCCAGTCATAATTTTGGCCATCTTGGGGTTCAATTGCTAGAAATTCTGCCAGCATTTTGACATTTCTTCTAGAGCCAGCCTGAGCAGGACAAAGGTAATCGATTTTATGCTACCGCTGCCTTTGTTCTTCCCCTCTTATTACTGTATACCCAAGGAGAGTTTCCTGGTGAATGGATGACTATTACTCTTTGATTTTAGTCTTGAGAATCCTCAACATCAGTAGGAACATCAAGAAAGGGAAGGAAACATAGAAACTCTTTCTGCAAAGTGAATTACCAGCTTTCATACAAATAGATGACAAAATGATATTATCTTCCAAAAAGTGTTTATTCATAAAAATGACAGTGATGTTTATTTCTCCCCTGAAGCATAATAACACTGGGCCCCAAAAAATGTGTGTAGTGTGTGTAGAAGATTTTATTCATTTATCTGACAAATGTTTATTATGCTCTCATTATGTGCCAGGCATGGTTCTAGTTTCTAGGGATAGAGTAATGACTAATACCAAAAACATTTCTGCACTCAAAAGAGAGGTATTTCACAAACAAGTAAACTAGTTGTTTAATGTTTTTCAGGTGATACTATGAAGAAAAGAAAAGCAGAGTAAAACAGAGGGTAAGGATGTGCATGTGTCTAGCGGAGACCTAGATCATAAAGAGAAACATCGGATATGACAGCCCTGTGAGGATGCAGGAGCTGCAGTGCTCAGAACCCAGGGAGGAGGTGCATGGCAGAGATGAACATCCAGAAGAGCAGGACCCCAGTGACATGGGTCTTTTAACCCAAGTTGAATTTTGAATTTTATTCTAAGTGCAGTATCAAGGCATTGAGGACTTTGACAGGCAGTGATGTGATCTGATTTCTACTAAAAGATCTCTTTGAAGAAAAGAAAAGACTCAGAGTCTTTTTCAAGCTGTCCAGGTAAGCAAGAAACGTGGTGAAATTAACAGTGTCAAAAGAAACTTAGAAATCTCTTCCTCTGGGTTTGATACTCCCTCGTAAATTCTGTCCCAAGGTTGCTCTATCTAAATCTTGGAAGTAAGAATCCTGAACAAAAACATTCTGCAATTATGTCTCATACAGTTGGGTGTGAATGTCATTATTTCTCTTCTCACTAAACCTACTTAGACTACAGGAATGTTTATCTAAGCTTCTGAAACAAAGAAAATGAGGCAAATTATGTGACACAAATGGAAATACATGTTCAAGCAAAAAAATATATATAATGATGGGCTAGGAGGAAAGACAGTGATGCGGGGATTGGGACACACCAATCAGTCCTCAACACTCCCAATAAAAATATAAATGGTTGAGCAAAATAAACACATAAAAATAAAATATTCCATTGAACTGTATAGCAATTTACATTTTTTAACACCAAAAATTCAGAGAGTATGGCCAGAGAAAGCAACTTTGCAATATTTTTGTGTATGTTTGGCAGTACAAGAAGTATAACTTGAACATTGAAATGATGGGATTGCCTGGAAATGTTCACAGCTTTATGCACAAAAGATCAATAGTGTTTACATTGGGACTATTCAAGAAAATTGGAAATATACAGATTTCTGAACTATATCCTGCTCTTCCTTAAAAATAGACAAGTCATTATTATTTCAACTCACCAGATATAATCTTGGTGAGGTAAGAGAAGAAATTTTCATCTTCATTTTATAAATGGGAAGATGAAACACAATGAGGTGACAAGAATTACTTTCAGTTCCATAAAGACAGGATCAAACCTAGAATCTCCACATTCATTTCCTCATTCATTTCTTAAGCTACTGCAGAAACTGGTCACCTAAGAAGTGTCTGCAAGTCACTTTTACCTTTTCCCATGTTCTACAGAGCAGAGGAATGAGTTTTCTTTGCAGAGAAAATAGAACAAAAGAAAAATATTTGTTTTTCAAAAAGAAAAAGAAGTTTTAAAATTATGCGCACACACATATATCTATATATATCACACAAATCAGTCATCAGTTGGAAGCAGTGTATTTTAATCATATTGTTTAGATTTTCTGTCCATGTGAGGATCTGATCTGCTATTCATATTGTTCAGTAAGGTTTCAAATAAATTAAGAAGTAGAGAATGAAACCCAGGAAAAATGATTAAGAGGTACTAAAATGTTTAATTCTGAAGAACAGATATACTGAAAAATAAGTCCCTAACAATTACAAACATAACAACTTGCAGAGGTCAGTGAAGAATTGCTACAATTGTCATATAATTGGATGTCTTTTAGTTTCTGGTGCAAGTATGCTGATCCAGCTCCATGATGAACACAACAAGAACAAATTTACACCTCATGATGAGCATTTCTGGTTAATTATAACTAAAATATCTGAGGAAGAAAACAACTGTTGCATATTACAATGGCTCACAGCAAATGAGGGCTTTACAGAGTATTCTCGCCATTCTTCTGAGGCCTATTTCTGCACTGTTAACGATCCAGTCATATCCTTCTTTCTGTATTTTTATTGTCCTGTATATTCTTTCCCCTTTCTTCTGTTTCAAGTCTTAACTGCATAATTCAAATCTCACTTTATTGAATCTCAATGATTTTCACCTTTTATGAACACCCACAATAAAGAAGAATATAAAAATTCCTAACTAAAATCCAGTCATGGTTGGTAGTCACATCCTAGGCCTACATCTTCCTTTATAAAGACCAATCTTTGTCTGAAGTGAGCCTGTCTATTGTCTTTGTGCATCTAAGATAACAGACCTTTGAAATATCAGTGTAAAACACGACCCTGGGCACTACAGCAGAGGACCACAGAACCCTCATTGTTATCTTGGTGCCTGCATACCATCTCTATGTGTTATAAATGTGAACTATTAACTATCCTGCACCTACCAAAGTAGAAAAAGTACATGTCTCACCCTTGCTGGTACAGCTCAGTGGATTGAGCATGGGTTGGGAACCAAAGGGTCACTGGTTTGATTCCCAGTCAGGGCGCATGCCTGGGTTGCAGGCCAGGTTCCCAGTGGGAGCCACATGAAAGGCAGTCACACATTGATGTTTCTCTCCCTCTCTTTCTCCTTCCCTTCCCTTCTTTCTAAAAATAAATAAATAAATATTTTTTAAAAAAGAAAAAGTACATGTCTCTCTGTTTTGCTTTTTAACCAATCCCAGAGATTTCTCCACTTTGCTTTCTCCTGCCCCTTTAATCTCCTACCAATGGATTTCATGTAACACTTCTTATGTCTCTTCCTTTGATTCTAATATATAAAATAATACAACTGCTATTCCCTCAAGAATTTTCTCAACCCATTGAGATTTTGATTCCCAGCAATTGTCATCAATTTGGCTTAAATAAACCAAAAATTCTGTATAGGTATGCACATTTCATATGTCAACATATCTAGTGTATATATAGTCTGTGTCATATAATGTAACTCAGGGTCCAGGGAGAGTTCAATTTGAGTACTTTTCCTCAGGAATTCTGGAATATCATGTCATACCTCTTGTTCTTTGATTTCTGTATAGAATCATGTCAGCCAGTGAAAAGTGACTTCATCTTCACAGTTTCAGTTAGTTAAACAAAAATTTCCAGGAAAACAATTAGTTTGCAGAGTTTGGGATCATACACAATGGTGGGTTTAATAATTCTATCAAAGTTACAGTATAAAAAAGGTACAATGAGAGGACTCACATATTACAGTATGAGAAAGGTTCCAGCTCTGATCCCAGGGAGAGCCAATGGAAATAGTTTCCACTTGAGCTCATGGAGAAATGGCAGAAAAAGTACAATCATGCAATAGATATTTCCATGGTCTAGCTTTATGAAAATTTAGCCTAAATATTTAAACCATGATTTCTAACATATTAAAGTAATAATACTTGCTATTCATAGGCCAAGCAAACTGTTGATAAATTGTTGGTAAGGAAGAAGCTCTAAGAGATATGATGAATAGTGGAAGATGGCATTCTCAAAATTGGCTAGAAAACAAAACAATAATAGTAAAGGTAATAATGATAATACTCATCATTAATTGAGTTTCCTTTATGGGTCAACACAATGTACATTATCTCATCTACTCCTTATAACTACTGTTTGAGGTAAGTATTATTAAGTTATTTTGCAGAGTGGGAAACTGAGGAAGAGTTTAAGAAATTTACCAGGAATCACACAAGGCATAAGTGACAGGGTCAGAATTCAAGCCATAAGTGATTTCAGAGCTCCTATTCTTAATCCTCATGCTCTATGTCTTCTACACAATGGACAGGGGAATGTCTTGTACACAATGGTACAAGAGCAGGGGAATGCTCTTGTATTAAAAACCCATGTGAATTTCTCTAACAAAAGGAGTCTTTAAACTGGCCACCTGATGGCAGGGGTGAGGTGGTGGGGCCTTGGGGTTGGGTGGAAGACTGGTGGAGGGTTTAGGATCTAAAAGTCCTGAGGGACAACCTCAGTTAGAATGGACCTGGAGAGAGAAGATGGCGACTAGGTAAGAGGGAGCAGATTCCACTTCCCCCTACACATGGGAGAGAAACCTGGCTGATCTATGGAGGAACAGAGCAGACAGCCAACAGGACTACAGCATATATGAAAATAGGAGATCAAAAATTGTAGTGGACATTGAAAAACCAGAAAGTAAGGAGAGGGCTTGAGGACAATAAAGGACCAGGGATCAGCGCAGGGTCCAGGGAGGCTGCAGCCCCAGGCCTGGGGCCTTCTGGGCCAGCCACAGGGCTCTAGGGAGAGAGCTGGGTCAGTGCTCCCTCCCCAGCCAAGCAGGGTTTGAACAGCACTGGGAGAGACCTGGTTGCTTGAAGTCACAGAAAGGGGACTAAGGACTAAGTGGTAAACACACTGGGGCTGTGAGCACGTACCCATAGCCCTGGGAAGAGTGCGTGCCCTAACCCTTGCAACCAGAGGTGACCTGGCCAGGCACATGCTCCCACAACCTGGGGGAAAGAAAGAATTTTCTGGAACATTCTGGGACCACACTCATGGAACCGGAGAGAGCCCTTGCGCCTCCAGAGACCTGGAGCCCGCACCTGTAAACCCACCCCTCAGCTTGCTGCAGTAAGCAAGAACAGAAAAAATGCTTTGGCCAATTTGAAACCAGCAAGAGGGTTTTTTTTTTTAATTTTATATTTTTGTGTGTTTTTATTTTTCTTTGTTTGATATTTTCAAAGAAAATTTTTAATTTTTTAACTTTTATTTTTATCTCTCAATGCCTTTTGCTTCTCTTTCCTTCTTTCTTGTTTTATTCCTTCTTCCGTTCTTTCTTATTTTACCTCTTCTACCTTCCTTAGTCTGCTTTTTTCTTTTAAATACCCATGAATAAGACAAAAAAACCCAGAACTGTGCAAAGACCAGACTTGGACCCAAAGAGGGGGCATCCCAACAGCTGAGACAGAGAGACAAATTTCACTTTGCTATTACAGAGAACCTGAAAGATATTGCACATTGGCATTATTATTTTTACATTATCCTTGCATCTTTTATTTGAATAATATTTTTTATTCCTCTTCTTTCTCTTTAGTCTTCTTTGCTTGGATGGTTATATTGTATCATTTGACAGGTTTCCCTTGTTCTCTCATTCACAATTATTGCTAATTTACTGTCCTTCACTTCACCGGTGTTCCATTAGCACACTACTGAAGGTCCAATACTCCCTATTCTTGGTATCTAGATCTCAAAGATTCTGTCATATGATTGTTGCTCTAATATTATTGTAAATAATAGCTGTTCTGTACAATTGTAAACACTACACAAGGTCTTAGCCCTCCCAGATCTTAGCCCACTTCACAGTTTCCTGAACTCTATGACTGTAGTGGTTACCTCTATTCTCCCACACATTACACCTATTTACTATCCTTTATTCTCACCTTACCTCAGAATCTGACCTCCCACAACCTCACTGCTTTCTCGATCCAACTCA
>PVKM010043513.1:0-12536 GCA_004027735.1 Carollia perspicillata | reverse complement strand
AGTTCTGCCCATATCCTTGACCCAAAAATCAGTGAGATATAACATTTATTCCCCCAAATATGACACTAAGCTTGGCCCAATTTTCTATGCAACATTTGATAACCAGATCATCATGAGATGGTAAACAACATTGTTACTTTCAGAGACAGATGACTCAAACCCCAGTCTAGATCTTGAAAAAAATAAAAATAACATAAAACTATCCAGATTTCAAAAACAAAATAAGAGCCACCCAGACTGGACAGACTGCAGTCGATCTTGTCCCTGCTCTTACCTCTCAATGATGTCATAGGACTCATGGCAGCGTAGACTTGTTACGCTCCCAGGAGCCTTCCTTGTCCCCGGACTCACCTGTGTGGACCATCTGGGGGACACTTCCGTTCTTAGTGCTGTCTGCTGTTTGTTACCTGAAGCAGCTAGACTCATTATGAATACATCAAAATGTGCTTGTGTTTGCTCTCTGGATTCTCCAAGTGACTTTTAAAACACCTTTTTTGTAGGCTAAGAGCCTCTAATGAGGATGGAAACCATCAATTCACAATAACATTAGGCTGCAAAAAGAACAGCTAACCATCTTTTGGGCTGTTAGCTGACAGTCCACACATAAGGGTCGGACAGCAGATTGTCATTCAGCAGGCCTCACTAAAGATGACAACCTACCACTGCCCTTGAAGAAAGCACACATGCATTTTCCTTTAATTTGTCACAGGTATGTAAAATTCAAAAGCTGGTTGCCCGGGAGAGAGCACTGAACCTTGATGGGAGGGGAAGAGGGGCATGAAGTTGTTAGATTCGCCAGACCCGGTATACCATGTGGAAAGAGTAGAAAGATCCTTGGGAAAGTTGGGTTTTTTTGTTTTTTTTCCCTACCCAGCCTCAGTTTCCTCATCTATACAAGAAAAATAATAATACCCACTCTCAGGACCAAAGGGAGAGGTTATATCTAAATTGCCTGAGAAGCACTCAATAAACAGTACCTGGCGCTTTTATCTTCAATACACGAAGAATGAGCCTCAGTGATTCAAAACCAGGTTAAAGCTAGGGAGATCAAGGGAAGGAAGCATTCTGTGACGATATTACTCCAAAACCAGAGATGCTATAGATTCACTAGGAAAACACCAGATACACCACAACTAAGTCACTTCGGGGCGCCGGATCAGAATCCAGGAAGTCAGTGCAGGCAAAATATTCAAAAGAAATCAAGAGCATACAGAGCTCCTGTGGACAGCCAATGTTTGACCTGTCTGGCCCATCCCGCTTTCCGACGTTTTTAAAGGGCAAGGTGCCTTGATTAATTCTCACTAGAAAACTCAGGAACAGGAAATCTTTAGGTGGAGGGCAATACCAATAAAATAGGAGGTAGAGATGTGGTTATCAAGAATTCCTTTTGCAGAGAGCTCTCGCTGTTTGGAAGGAGTGCTTTGATAAGGGTAGCAGACACTGTCAGTGTTCAGCCTTCCAAAACTGCCTTTCCCGGTGCTCCAAGAGGTAATATAGGTTTTTCATGCTCTGTACCACACACCCAAACTGAAGGAGACAGAGGAAATCCACTCTTCCGTTTAATCGAGTTCCCCAGTCCTCCCTTCTCCATTCTCTTCTTCCTCAGGTTCATCAGCCCAATGCAAATTAATTGGATGCCATAACAAAGTTTCTGTCAGCCCACCAAGTCTAACCAACAAGCATAAACAGTTTAAGATTTTTCTTCTGTTTTTATGTGCCGATGGTAATTATTCTGGAGCCATTTTACAAACATATATTTTTCCAAAGATGTGTGCCAGATCAAGTCATGGGGTTCTACAATAAATTATTTTGAATCACTGAGCAAGGAGAAATTTCATTTAGAAAAAGCAAGTAATCATCTACATAATGGCAGAATCTGAAACAATTTTTAGGATGTCATAATACTTTCACCAAACATGGAGACATCCTCCCCCATCCCCCTGCCAGGCTGTAAATTCTTCGGTCCTTCCTTCCACTGCAAAGCGGCTCCATTTCCCCTCCCTGGACCTAGGCTGACCCTCTGATATGCTTCACTCAATAGAAGGCAACACACTGACACTGTACAACTTCTGAAGCTGTCTCAAGACATTTGCAGTTTCTCTGTTCACTGATTGAAATACTGTTTTCTCTTTCTTTGTACAACGTACCATCTGTACACTGTATTTTGTGTGTTTGCCACCCCAAGTCAAGTCTCTGTCCATCACCATTTATCCCTCCTCCCACCCCCTACCCCGACGATCACCACTCTAGTACCCTTTTCCATGAGATTTCTCTTTCTCTCTCTCTCTCTCTCTCTCTCATTTTTGCTCTCTTTTTGAAGCAAGTTGGCATATTCTTAGAAGTCTAAGACAAGTCTAAGTTGAGAAGCCATGTGGAGAACCAAGACACGAAGGTGGTCATGGAGCCAATACCGACTGCCGGACGTGTGACTGAGACATAATGAATGACCCAACCAGTCCAATCTAGCCTGCAGTCCCAGCTGATACCATATAGAGAACCACTGGGTGAATCCAATCAAGCCACAGGTTCATAAAACATGATACATTTTCAAGCCACTAAAATTTGTTATGTGGTAATATGTAACTCTCTCTTTCTCTGTCTCACACACAAACACACACTCATGTTAGGTCAGTTGATAAATTACCAGTTTTCATCTGACCTAGATTTAGAAGGATGCTTAAACTTGTTAAACCATCAGGAAAAGCTAGTTTATCCTCATGAATCCAGGGCTATGTTTCCTCATCTTTAAATCTACACACCCATGACTAGTCGTATACCTGGGCGTTGTATAAATGTTTATTAAGGAAATGATGCTTTTCAAGAGATAGATATTTATAATGCCAAAAGTAAATGGGGTGTACAGAATGGAGACTTTTTGGTAAGCACTGTAAAAATGTCAGTAAGACTTGGAAAATATTTTGAGCATTTTAAGGAGAATGACATTTACTGATGAAATGCTTTCTTTCAATAATAAACAAGAAAAAAGGACAGAAAAATAAAAATTATTTTAGTAATGTCATTTTATTGTCATATGAGATTGACCTTTGATTTCTGATATGTTTCAGAAACTATTTCCTGTACTATCATGTAGAGTTTAGCAGGTTTTTAAGTTCAGAGCCAAATTCCAATTTCACTTATTTTTACAACACTGTAAAGTACAAATTTTGGGCTACCTACAGCTTTTAGAGTCCTCTCGTGTGTTACTTTGAAAATGTAATAGTCCGGGCCATTGAAGACCCCCTTTCTACTTCTTGAAGATGACACTGAATCTATGCATGACTGAGAATCTAATGTAAAGATTAATCTTGATTGCAATTTATGATTCTCCTACATCGCTGAAGGTAATTATGAGGAATAGCTCAGAGAAATATTTTTTTATATATTGTGAGGCTAAAAAAAATTACAAGTGTTAGAAATAAAACATTTTCTTCTAAGGATATATTCTTAAGAATGTAAATAACCTCCTTTAAGAAATAATTCTCTACCTTAAAGCCATATGAAGGAAGGATAATAAATAATCTAAATTGTTATCCAAACTACATAATAGTTGTAATCTTGATATATGAAAAAGTATTTCATAATTTTAAGCATGTAAGGTATTTATCAAAGATATCACTACTTTTATTTACCTTTGACTACAAAGCATATAAAATAGTTCAAATTTAGATAGGATGTTAATATTTTGACAATATTAAATTGTTGCAAATCTCTTTCTTGGAACCAGTGAGCTTCTGGAGATTCTACCCATCTCTAAAATATTAGTCCTATTTCAGGTCAGTAACTCCTCCCATTTCTCCTGACAGCCAATAACTTTGTCAGCCTTGGTCAAGTACAGATATTGACTATTCTTTTTCCTTGATAGAATAAGCCCTAAATTTAGAGAGGCTAGTTTGGTGGCATAAGCCTCCTAAATTATAATTCCTTATATCAATGGAGAACTTAATTTACACATGCCTTATTACGTGATGTTCAAAGCAACTTGCCAGGATAGTCAAAAATTATTGTTTTCTTGATACAGGCTAAGAAAATGAGACTCTGAAAGGCCTTGTCCGGGTAGACAGTCAACGGTCCAGAGGGCCCTCAGTGCAGAACCTCAACTCCTTGTCTCATGTGTCTACTGCACCATCAGGCCACTGCAGACCACAAATATAGTTTCACTTGAGGGATTGATTGCAGAACCTACAACTGCTGACTTAAAGAGGAAAGTGTAAATTTATTTTATGTCATATTAGAAATTACAGAACATTGTGAAGGACAGAGACATAAAGTATGGTTATTGTAAAAAAAAGAGCCTTTAAAAAACAGCACATCAGAAGAACATATATTTCCCTGTTGTGCATCCTCCGACTCACATCTGCCTAGTTTACTCAGAAAAAAACAAACATGTTACCACCACCTCTTCTGAAAAACCAACATTGCTACAAAAGAGTGAGATGCAAGCTATTCTGACTTGTGAACCAAAAATATTGGTGACTAAATCCTGACTTCAGAGTTGCCATAGTTGGTGATAAGCCAAAGGAAACATTATTTAAAAAGAAAATTCAGGGACTTCCAGCCAAGATAGAGGCAGAGGTAAACACACTGTGCCTCCTTGCACAACCAAAAGAAGGACAACAACAAATTTTAAAACAGAAACCAACCAGAACTAATGGAAAATCGAACTGTATGGAAGTTTGACAACCAAGGAGTTAAAGAAGTAACATCCACCCATACCGATAGGAGGGGTGGACAGGCAGCCAGGTGGAGAGGACGTGCAGCAAAGCGGCAGCTGGCAGACTTGGCAAGGTGGCAGGTTGTGGACCGGGTGGTCCCACATTCCCATCCAGATAAATCAGGAGGAACAACTGAGGAGTGAGACAGACTGTGCAACCCAGGGCTCCAGTGTGGGGAAATAAAGCCTCAAAGCCTCTAACTGAAAATGCCCCACAAAATAACCTGTGGGGGTTGAGGCAATGGGAGAAGCTCTCAGCCTCACACGAGAGTTTGTTGGAGAGACCCACAGGGTCCCAGAACATACACAAGCCCACCCACCCGGGAACCAGCGCCAGAAGGGCCCAGATTGCTTGTGGGTAGCGGGGGAAGTGACTGAAATCCAGCAGAGAGCAGAGCAAGCAGCACTGTTCCATCTCCAACCCCTCCCCCACATACAGTGTCACAATGCAGCCATGTGCATTGCCCTGCCCTGGTGAACACCTAAGGTTCCACCCCATACAGTGTAACAGGTGCACCGAGACAAAAAGATGGCCCAAATGAAAGAATAGATCAAAGCTCCAGAAAAAATACAGTAAGTGACAAAGAGATAGCCAACCTATCAGATGCAGAATTCAAAACACTGGTTATGAGGATGCTCCAGGAACTCACTGGGTACTTCGACAGCATAAAAAAGACCCAGGCAGCAGTGAAGGTTGCATTATGTGAAATAAAGAAAAATCTATAGGGAACCAACAGTGACAGGAAAGAAACTAGGACTCAAATCAATGGTTTGGAGCAGAAGGAAGAAAAAACATTCAACCAGAACAGAATGAAGAAACAAGAATTAAAAAAAAAAAAATGAAGAGAGGCTTAGGAACCTCCAGGACATCTTTAAACATCCCAACATCCAAATCATAGGGGTGCCAGAAGGAGAGGAAGAGCAAGAAATTGAAAACTTATTTGAAAAAATAATGAAGGAGAACTTCTCCTATCTGGCAAAGGAAATAGACTTCCAGGAAGTCCAGGAAGCCCAGAGAGTCCCAAAGAAGTTGGACCCAAGGAGGAACACACCAGAGCACATCATAATTAAATTATCCAAGATTAAAGAGAAGGAGAGAATCTTAAAAACAGCAAGAGAAAAGGAGAGAGTTACCTGCAAAAGAGTTACCATAAGACTGTCAGCTGATTTCTCAAAAGAAACCTTGCAGGCAAGAAGGGGTTGGAAAGAAGTATTCAAAGTCATGAAAGGCAAGGACCTACATCCAAGATTACTCTATCCAGCAAGGCTATCATTTGGAATGGAAGGGCAGATAAAGAGCTTCCCAGATAAGGTCAAGTTAAAGGAGCTCATCATCACCAAGCCCTTATTATCTGAAATATTAAAGGGACTTATCTAAGAAAAAGAAGATAAAAAATATGAACAGTAAAAGAACAACAAACTCACAGCTATTAACAACCAACCTTAAAAACAAAAACAAACTAATCAAACTAGAACAGGAAGAGAATCGCAGAAATGGAGATCACATGGAGGGTTATCAGTGGGGGAGTTGGAGGGGGATAGATGGGGAAAAGGTATAGAGAATAAGTAGCATAAATGGTAGGTAGAAAATAGACAGGGGGAGGATAAGAATAGTATAGGAAATGTAGAAGTCAAAGCTCTTATAGGTATGACGCATGGACATGAATTAAAGGGGTGGAATGCGGGTGGGAGGGGGTGTACAGGGTGGAGGGGAATAAAAGAGGGAGAAATGGGGCAACTGTAATAGCATAATCAATAAAATATATTTTAAAAAATTGATGGTTTCAATGCTATTCTTAATATATAAAATAAAATAATATTTAGCAAACTATTATATTGAACCCTGTTTCAGAGATACTTGAAGTTGCTCTGATAGAGACAGAAATGCTTGACATCTTAAGTCTTGGATATGAGCAGGTGCTCTGATATGAGCTGCAGTCACATTTCTCATTATCAGGAGATGGTGATTTAATTTAATAAAGCCTTGACTTTTATGTGGCAGAAATATGTAGCAAAGCTCCAAGAAATTGAGAAACCTTGTACTGGCCTAATCATGCCTAGCAGTGATTTGAAATTAGTTGGGTAAAGCAGAATCCTTCAAGCCACAGAGAGTACATCTACATAAATATCAGAAGCTTCAGCATGATTGCATCAGCTCTTATCATTACAATAGCAGAAACCCAGCCGCTGAAGCCAGCAGACTCCATCAACGCCCCAGTGAGACTGGCTCCACTCACAGCTGCAGGACAGAAACACGCCCGACTTCCCCGGAGGGCTGTGACGACTCCAACCTGCAACACTCACGCCTCAAGTCTTCCTTTTTGGTCCCAAAGACAGTTCAGCACTCAAATACATCTCCAGAGTTTTTACGTTCCTTTCGTACTAGATGGGACAGATTTTGCCTCTTTTCTGGCTTCTTTGGTTACTGGTACATTTTACCTAAAAATGCAAGAATCTTCTCTGAGACTGGTCTATTACATGAAAGGGTAAAAATAAATTTGATCAGATCAAAGGCAAAAAAAAATGGACACAGGCCACTTTCCTCTCTCAAACACAGGCATATTAAGATCATATTACCGTCATATTTTAAGGCAGATAGGGAAAATCACAGTTATCTTCTTCAGCTAGACCATTCCCCAACTTTATAAGAAATTCATCATTAGCCGTGAACCTGGACACTGTTCTTCGTTGGGTTGCCTTTTTATCGGTTTCATCCATCTTGCTTTGAAGCGTGTGAAGATTCTTTTATTTAATCCATTAATTATACGGCTGAGAAAAAAGTATGTATTTATTTTGTTTTGCTTTGCTTTGGGAGGTGGCAAAGTTCTACCCAGGACTGATTTTGTCTTCGCCAGCCATTTATTTGCTGTGGGAATTATAACGATTTCACAAGCCAATAGCATACAGGATAATATCTCTTAATAAACCAAATTAAAAACTAGCATACTCCAAACAATTGACAGATCAATCACACTATTGTTGCAGGCAAGGGGAGATGAAAGAAATAAAGTCAAAATGTAATTTGAGGTGTGTCTTTTATATGAGTCTGGTTTCTCAGGAGAGGTGGTTTAACTACCCGGGAGGCGACTTCCAGCTGCCTGAGCGGGAACAGGAAGATCCTTGTCAGCTGAGCACTTTGCCAGGGAACGGAGGCACCCTGCGCTGTTACCATCCAGGGGCCACTGCACGTTTTAGCCCCACTGCTGACCACAGTCTCCTTGACCACCGCAAGAGCAAACGTCTGAACACCCTCGAAGAAGTATTTAGGTCAGCAAAGTGTGCCTCTCCCAGACAGAAACTCTGGAACAGTCCTCACAGACTCTCAGTAGTTATAGTCTGAGGGTCCCCTCGCCAGTTTCTTCCCCACGTGTTCTTATCAGTAAGACCCCAGGGGGCCCCTCTGCACCTGGGCTTCTGTCTGTCATGGACAACAGATAAGATGAAGCATCCCCACACAGCTTACTTCACTCTCAGAGCAGAATGACTTTCCTTCTAAAAGCGATTTGATTTGTCTTTGTCATAAGCAAGTGGATTTGAAATCAGATTAAACCCAGACACTACAGGTCCCCTGTGCCGGCCAGAGTGCCCCAAGCCCACCCTGAGAAGCTCATCCTCGTAGACCTCTTGTCTTGTAGAGCAAAAACAATGCTATCAGCCCTTTATCTCTTAAGTGAATGTTTTGTGGTTTTGGTTTGCATTCCCCCTGGGAGTGGGGATAGGCTGGGGAAGAAATTCACATTCATTATTGTCTGGAGTAGGATCATTTATGAGAAGGTTGGCCAAGGACAGAGGATAAGGGAGCAAGTACTTAATCCCTGTGGAGTTCATGCCCAGTATAGAGGTTTGACCCAATTAAGGTAACTTCCTAGCTTCTTAAGGCCCGAATGTGAATATGTATGTGTATATACAGATTTTCACGCCCTTCTTTTGCAGGGGTCAAGCTCATTCTTTCTGCCTAGCAGGACCATCTCATTCCCTCCCAACCGAGTCCCTCCAGCTTCAGGAGGCTGCTCCTGCTCAGATGCACTGCAGGCCACAGCCGCTGCCTCTCCAGCTCCTCCCTAGCTCCATGATAGTTTGTTCATTCTGCTGCTCTTCCAGAACATACTACACACGTGTAATCACCATGGATGAGCGTGCACACACACCCACACATACATGGTAGCCCCTTCTTCCTTACCCGCAGTTCCATTTTCACTGTTGTTAGAGTCAGCACTTTGTAGATGGGCTGTGGCTTTCTGGCCAATAAGACCCGGAAAGCAAATTTGGGTGTGGCTGATGGATCCGGGAGCTCTTTTGCTTCTCCTTTTTTTTAACTTAAAATGCAGACATGATGGCCAGAGTTTTAGTGAACCCATTGTAATAGTGCTGCAAGGTGCAGAAAGGGGCCCACTGTACCAGTCTTGGACCACTTGCCTCGAGATTCCATGTTACATCAGAGAAATGCAATCCCCTCCCCACTGTAGGCCACAGCCTTTCAGGTCCATGTGACTGATCTATTGCTCAGCCTGGCCCAGGTATATATTACTCGATGTACACCAAGCACATTACATGTTCTCATGTCATCTTTGTGAGCCATTGATACATCATTGTCCCCATTTTACAGAGGAGGAAAACAGTACCAGACACAAAGTTACCTGCCCCAATCATTCTTACCTTTTATAACTTCAAGTTAGCCCGTTATTAACCAGTGTGGCACGTTGCCTCCTTCACGCTGCTTTTCAGAGGTCATTCTCTTTAGACTGGCTACTTCAGTCAGCTCTGGGGCTGGTTCTTGACACCAAAGTTCTTCTGAAGTCATAGCCGGATTCAGAGATGGTGTGGGCTCTTGAATCGCACTCCCTGAACTCAACTCTCAGCAGGACTAAAACTAACTGTTCGACTTTGGTCCAGCTACTTAAACTCTCAGAGCCTAGTACTGAGGAAACAAGGCTGTGGCAAGAACTATGAAACACATATTATTAACCAATGAAAACTGTGTCTGATCATGATAGGCCTGCAACAAGAAAGCATTTACTGCTACAATCACTATACAGTCCTAGCTTTAAAGAGTTTGTACAAATTAGGTTACCGGGTTTGTTTGTTTGTTTATTTGTTTTTTTTTAATAATAACAACCAGCCCTGGCTTGTGTGGCTTAGTGGATTGAGTGCCGGCCTGCAAACTGGAGAGTTGCTGGTTCGAATCCTAGTCCGGGCACATGCCTGGGTTGTGGGCCAGGTTCCCAGTAGGGGGCGTACAAGAGGCAACCACACATTGATATTTCTCTCCCTCTCTTTCTCCTTCCCTTCCCCTTGCTCTAAAAATAAATAAATAAAATCTTAAAAATAAATAAATAAATAAATAAATAGTAACAGCTAAAGGACCATTGGCTTTCACCAGTAACTGGTAATGAATATTTTAGTAACTTTTTGATAGCTACACTGAGTAAAGATTAAAGTAAAAACCCAATTTGTGTGTTTGGGGTTGGAGGGATGGAGGGCAGGGAGAGAAAGAAAACAAATAACTTAAGGGCAAATGAAAAAAATTAGTGTTCCATCCACTGGGTGGGGTGAACTCCTGATGGCTTTATAAAAGTAGACCATTCTGACAAAGCTAGAAAAAAACTGGAAAGCATCTAAGCTCAGACCTTCTGAGACTGACTGCCACTGGACAGCCAAGGAGGAGCAGAAACACAGAGTGAAGCAGGAGAATGGCGATAGCTATGTACATGGAAGTTGAGCAGAACTTAAAAAAAAAAAAGATATGACAAAGACAATGCAATCAGTCTTCTGTTCAAGACGGAAGACAGAGATGGAGACAGAAGTCTTTGTATTAAGGGAGCGCCTACTGAAAATATCTGGTGACAGAACTGGCAAGAAGAAAACACCCAAGTATAAAATGGAAAAAAAAGAAAATGTAAGAATCAGGGCAGGAAAGCACTGAGGTCCGATTCCATAGCCTTTTAGCTGGCGTGTGATACAACATTTTTAACGAGCAGTAAGCTGCTTTTAGGGATCCTGATACTCACCTACAAATAGAAGAGATTTATGAAGAAATAAAATTTTGGAAAAGGTTCAAAATAAGAGAAGGAAATGGCTCGGGATCAAGATTCTAATTCAGTTTCCTGTCACTCAGCACACGCTGACAACTTTAGTGGGGGTGAGTCCGTCAAGGACAGGTCCAGTTAATTCCTTTTTTTGTCTTACTAGTTCATTTTCTTCAAAAGTTATTATGTAATATTTAACACATTCCCCAGCAGTAACCACCTGGATACATTTCTATAGATTATTTACCACCCAAAGCAAGCTCAGTGGTTTACCGCCACTTGGTGGTTTACTGACTCCCACAGTGGAGGGGTAAACTGGAAACTAGATGACTATTGTCTTATAGATGAAAAGCCACAACCTGAAAGCTTATCTTTCAGTGAAGAGGCTTGGCTCACCTGCCAATTCTTAAGAAATTATAGTGTGCCATAAAAAGACATAAAACAATTATTATACGTACTTCAGTGTGTTTGCTCTTTCTCCCACTTTCCTCAGCCATAGGAGATTGACTGGCTTTCTACTTGACCTTCCACCCCCCAAATATCTGACTGGTCATCATCAGGCATCCTTATCTTCCTGTGTCATCGTGAACTGAGAGCTCTTTTTTAACAGTGGCTCTTTAACATCCCCGTCACACCCCCCTACCTAGAAGACTTTCATTTGCACCTTTGCAGATACCCCCTGAGCACTGCCTTTACTTCTATAAACCTCAACAGTACAACCTGAAGAGAAAAGGGTCTGTTAAATAATTCACCGTGAATGTACTGGTATTTTATATGAAGAATACTGCAAATCAATTCAGCGGGCTTTTTCTGGGTAGGTAAGGATTCGGTCATTTAAAATCATCATTCAGGCAATGCTTGACTTCCAGCCAAGATGGAGGTGTGGGTGGAAACACTGTGCCTCCTCGCACAACCAAATTAAGAACAACAAAGATTTAGAAACAATAACACAACCAGAACACAGAAAATTGAACTATGGAAGTCTGACAACCATTCAACCAGACTGGTAAGAGGGGCGGAGTCGGCAGAGAGGGAACGTGGCAGGAAAAGGCAGTGCTGGCAGACTCGGGAGCCCCAGGGAGCGTAGGTGGCGTGGAGCTTGCAGAACCCAGATGTGCGGGGAGGAAACAAGTGGAGCACGCAGGGCGGTTGGCCAACTGCGGACACACATTTGTGCGCAGATAAACTAGGCAAGAACAGGCAGTGAGACGGACCACACAGCCCAGGGCCCCAGTGATGGAAATAAAGTCTAAAAACGGATTGAAAAGGTGCCAGGAGAGGCTCCCAGCCTCACAGGAGAGGTAGTTGGAGAGACCTGCAGGATCCTGGAGCGTGCATAGGCCCGCCCACCTGGGAACCAGTGCCATTAGGGCCCAGTTTGCTTGTGGGAGGCAGCAGAAAGGATGCAAATCCGAGAGAGAGCTGAACAGGTGCCATTGTTCCCTCTCTGACCCTGCCCCCACAGACAGTGTCACAACACAGCAACTAGGTTGCCCCACCCTGCAAAACACCTAAGGCTCTGCCACACATACATAGCAGGTGCCACCTGATCAAAAATGACTCAAACAGAACAGCTCAGAGCCCCAGAGCCAATACTTTTAAACAACCAAGAGATAGCCAACCTATCAGATGCACAGTTCAAAACACTAGTGATCAGGATGCTCACAGAATTGGTTGATTTGGGTCGCAAATTAGATGAAAAAATGAAGGCTACACTAAGTGAAATGAAGGAAAATGCACAGGGAACCAATAGTGATGGGAAGAAAACTGGGACTCAAATCAATGGAGTGGACCAGAAG
>PVKM010043512.1:0-12494 GCA_004027735.1 Carollia perspicillata | reverse complement strand
GATATTTCCTAAAACTGCCTGTTTCTCCATTGCTTTGTTATCTCACTCTAGAATCTGCACAGCTACCTCACTGGTCCTCTTGCCTCTGAGATTTGGCTTTCCATTCATTCTCCACACCGTGGATTGAGTCCTTATTTTGAAGCACACATTTGATCATATCTCTCCCCTTCTTAAAAATCCTCCTGTAGCTTTTCTATTACTTTCAGAATAAAAAATTAAGGCCTTTAGCTGGAAATAGCTGTCCGTCCCTTGGGAAGCCTCACCTTCCACTCCTGCCCACCTGTTCCTGCACACCTCAGGCTCTGGCAGTCCATGGTTTACGTGGTCAAATTGTAGTTGCTCTTTTTTATGCTATTGAATATGTCACTTCTGCTGCCAGAAATATCCACCCCCAACGCCACCCACCTGACGAACTGCGACTCCACTCAGAATGTCTGCCTGGCCTACCGTCTGCTTCCCCTTCCCACTGTGAGAATCTCACCTTCTCTCAGTGCTCTTATATTATTTCTTTCATAGGACATAGTGATTCTATCGTGTAATAATTGACTTATCTGTTTTTATATCCTCTAGATTGTGAGCTGCTTGAGGACCAAAACATATCTTGGGATTCCTGATACTTAAAATGGTGCTTGTCACATGGAGGTGAACACACAATGTTTGTTGAATCCAGTTGTTCATATATTTGTACATTCAATATAAACAAGTGAACAGCCTTTTTTGAAGACCAGCCCTTTAAAAAGGTCTTTCTTTCTTTTTTTAAGATTTTATTTATTTATTTTTAGAGAGGGGAAGGGAGGGAGAGTGAGTGGGAGAGAAGCATCGATGTGAGAGAGAAACACTGATCCATTGCCTTTCAAAGGTGCCCCAACCAGGGACTGAACCTGCAACCAGGCATGTGCGCTGACTGGGAATTGAACCAGCAACCTTTTGCTTTGTGGGACGACACCCAACCCAGTGAGCCACACCAGCCAGGCCTAAAAGTTCTCTCTCTTGAGACCTAATTTTCCTCTATCCAAGGCTCAGTCTATTGGTACATGATACCAATCATGATACCAATCATGTACCAATCTCCTCTTACTGGTGAGAGAAGAGCATCGTTATGCAGATGTCATTAATGTAGGAAGCATGATAACAGGTCCGATCTCCTAGTTCACAAGGAACTGAAGCTTTTTCGCCTAAAATCCTTCAGTATCTTTGCTAGGACAGGAGGCAGTTGGTGCTGTGGTTGCGACACGGCATCACAGGGGAGATGAGGATGGAAGGGGTAAATGTCGGCATGGGGATACAGCTCCAGTCCATCAGAGTGGATGACTGAGGCAATGGGAAATAGGACTAGGAAGTGTTATTTGTCTTCTTAGAGTTTTGTGTATGGGATAATTGGGTGGATTGGGGGGATTTGGGTGAATATCTACACTAGGCTCCTGGGAGACAGTTTGCTCAACTTAATCTTATAGACAGACCTGTTCTGGTATAAAATTATGTATAAATGGACCTGTCGGCAGGGTGTTTGAACTGGTAGTTATTCCTATCTTGATTGCTTTTAGAGATTTTGGGGCTGGCAGGAACTGGGGTAAATGTAGCAGAACAAATGGGTGTTAGAGGGAAAATTTAACTGTGAGGAGCAGAGATTGCTTGGTGATGGTGGCAGTAGAGCACAGAGGAAAAGTGATCTTTAAACTTCTACTTTGCAGAAATTGGGTTATAAGCGGGAGCTACTTTAAGGAAGCAACAGAGGTGGGAGCATATATAAAAATAAAGTGTGTTTCACATGCACATGTGGGCAGGTGTAGCCACCGTGGATTTCTTGTGGGTCTGATAGAAATAAGCTATGTTAGTGAATGCATCAGTCAGTATGGTAAATAATAGTGAAAGGGTCTGCCTTGGGGAGTACAGGGTAATACCGATTACACCCATAACCCAGTTACTGGGTTGAGTTACTGAGCAAATGGCAGAGACTGAATGAAAAGTTGACCCAGGAACACTTCTTGAATATGTCTGTTTTTGTTGGTGTCTCCTTCTAGAACTGCTAGAAGTTCCAATTTACAAAATGTAATGGCAGGTACAAACTGAGAAGTGAGGCATGGCCACCCTATCTAGGTATTGGGAGTTAGATAAGAACTTTACCCTGTGGTTGGCACAGTGGCCAAGCAGTGGCCATGGTCTGTGCCTTTTGCTGCTGCTCTCTACTGAGAGATGCAAAGACAGCAAGGCTAAGCTGTTTAAACTTCTGGGCATTCTTGCCCACTGCACCGATTGTCTTGAACAGGCCAGATCATCCCGTGAGTCAGAACAGAAAACCTATGGCTCTGGATGCTCTGGATACTGTTGGATATTGATGTTGAATCAGTAGGTTTGATGCTTAGTTTCAGCCTCTCAGACTCTGAAAATGCGTGGGCTTGCGATGATCCATGCATGGTATAATGGAGTGCCTGATCCTACCCCTCTAGATGGGATCAACAGGATCACAATATAGCCTGATGGTCAAGTTCTCCTTTTCCCCTAGATGGTCTACATGTGTATCTGACCTGTTCAATATGGTAGTCAGTAGCTACATGTGAGTGTTTATATTAAATTAATTAATCAAAATAAGAAATTTAGTTGCTTAGTTACACTGGCTACATTTCAAGTGTTCAGTAACCATAAGTAATTAGTGGTTATTGTATTGAACATTACTTATTACAGAGCATTTCCACCACTGAAGAAATTTCTGTTGGATAGTGCTAGTATAGGTCTCTTTGAAGGAGAATAATCTGTGGGATGTTAGGTTCCTGCTTTCTCACTATGCTGTTGGTTTTTAGACCAGGTGAGGACAGACGAGGTTCAGGTGTGATGATGAAGTCCCCAGCCCCATCCCAGGAAAGGTCGCTGTGAGTCACAAAGAGGTAAAGCATTTCCTCAGGTCTTCAAAGGTCCAGTGAATGATTCTTGACAGGTGATTCTAGACAGGTGTAAATTTCTAACAGCTGTTTATTTGTGGGAAGTCCTCAAAGTATAAACACTGGTGACCTGAGTTGAAGGGGGAAGGTGTGTTGGGGATGATGTTGACCCTTCTGGATGGCATGCTTGAAGTTGTCAGGACCCAGAAATTTGACTTCCATCAGCTGGAAAAAACTGTACTTCTACAGTTATATATTTAACCTGTAAATCAGGGACTTCAGGATAAGGGGTGAGAAATTAACATTTACTTGAAATCTTTTCCCTAAAAGGTCATACACTGCTTTGCCATAGATAGATGATAGTCCTATAGTCCTATCTCATATTGTAGGCTTTAGCAAATTCTCTGACAAATAATTTGTTCTGTAATGCTGCTAAGTCTAACAAATGAAAGATGGTTCTCCCCTTAAAAAAATTGAGATATGTGATACCAATCTCATAAACTCTAATTCACAATCCCTGAGATTATGAGAGGCACTTAAAGTATAAAGGGCATTAAGATTATATTTTATCTTTGTGGTAGGCAGAATAATGCCCTACTCGAAGGTGTTTATGTTCTAATTTCCAGAAAGTGTGAATGTATTCCTTTACATGGGAAAAAGGACTTTATAGATGTGCCTGTGGTAAGGATCTTGAGATGGGGAGATTATTCTAGTTTTGTGGGTAGGCCCAGTGTAATCACATGAACCCCTAAAAATAGAGAACTTTTGCCATTTATGGTCACATAAAGAAATGTAATCAACGCAAGAAGGATCTGAGACACGTAACATTTCTGGATTTGGACATAGAGGAAGAGGCTGTGAGCCAAGGAATGCAAGTGGCCTCTAAAAGCTGATAAAAACAAGGAAATAGATTCTCCTGTAGAGCCACTGGAAAAAATCCAGCCCTGCCCACACCTTAATTTTAAACATCTAACCTACAGAACTCTAAGATAATAATTTTGTGTTGTTGAACATGCTATGTCTGTGGTAATTGTTAACAGTAGCAATAGGAAACAGATTAACTTCTTATTGAGTGGAGGATTATTAAATAACTTATTTTGAAAAAGATAACTGTTAAGAAGATGGAATATTCATGTTCACTAATCCATATACTTTTAGCTTGTAGAGAATTCTGTATGAAACCAAATTGTAATAAAATTGTTGCTTGGTGAGCATAGAAAGCTTGCTTAGTGATTAGGCTGAATTCAGAAGGCTATTATGTCTGCATCTGCCCCTTACTTATCTGGGTAGTTGGAAGGCCTCTGAAAGTGCAGTCCAGTAGAGAACAAGTCTGCCAACAACTGGCCTAGTGAATTGGGCAGCAGCCATGCATGACTGGCATTGAAGACCTTCCAGCCATTTCAAAGTCTTAACAATCCGGTTTCATTTTTTCACGAGGAGTACCAAAGAAGATGGATGGAAAATAAATCATTGTGGAACACTTGATCTTGAAGAACTTTGTGGAGACAGCAGATGGGTATCGTGGGATTTGTACCCCAGTGAACACCAGTGTGAGGCTGGTGGTAATGCTTGTCATGGGCAAAGAAATCAGGATCACAGCTTCTGAGGACTGAACTTTTACTCAGCCCTCAAATATGAAATCACTAATGGCCTTGACATTCATGGTGCTTGTCTTGGCTCAAAGGAGAGTGATGTCCTTGAGCCACACCAACCTCTCTAAGGTACCTCAGTAGACCATGGTTAGGATTCTGGGACATGGAGCTCAGTTAATGACCCCTTGTTTTGTCATGGTACAGCACCTGCTTGACTTCCAGAAGGCATTGCCTTACCTTCACAGAAAATATGTAATAGCTGTCATGAGGTAGACTGCAGTTCCGCCCACTAATTCTAACTCCAACTGGCTGGCTAGCTGATCATTTGTTCCCTTTCTTCCCTTTCTTTTTTCATATAATAACAGCATTAGTTTGAACTTAACTTCACATATAAGGTTAGAATGGCAATTACACTTAAAGTGAACTCATTAAAATGTTAAAATATAATATTATAAATGTGCATTATCCAAATTCCAGAAGGCATTTAAGCAGGTAACAGATATTGCTACCCATTTTTGGACAGATAGAATAACAGTGTTACTGAAACTGGCTCCCAGACAAGTATGAACCATCTGCTCCCATGTCTTAGAGAAGAGAGGAAGTCATGATACAGGCATTGTTGATGTAGTAATTTATGGATAGTTTTCCTTATAACAATGCCAAAATCGGGCCCACAGTATTACTTTGTGAAGCAGCTAATGACTGTTGCCCTTCTTCTGTTACTTGAGAGCTACCACTCACAGTGTTGATGGGGTGCCCATTTATTTCAAAAGGCACCAGAGATGGGAATATAAACCTATTCACAAAGGTGTAATAACTGCCACCTCAAATTCTTAGATGGTATCCACCGTTGGTCTGTAATTGATCTTAGATAGTAGGACAACATCATCTGGAAGTGACAAAGACTTGATCTCCTCTAGCAGGAGAAGAGGCCATGGGTTCTGCCATATCGTGGCTCAAACTGCTATGATCGGGCCTTAAATGAGGTCAGTGGCCCAGCTCCTGCTGCTGGGCTGGACTGGGCAAGGCAGGGCTGGTATACAGGTGAGGCTAAGGGGTGAATCCAAGCTGAAGGTAGAAGTGGTGCTCATTAAGGGCCTGGCTAGTATAGAAAGAGGTTGGCAAGCATTTGGAGGTACCTCATGGGTCCTGGCAGCAACATAGTTGGGATAAAGGAAGAAGCATGCAAAGAAAGCCAGGCTGAGAAAGGCCTGAGAACAAGCTGAAGCCAGCCAGGTAAGTACCCTGAAGGTAAGCTGAGGTTGCAGTGAGAGGCAGTGGGGTGCCAAGGTCAAGAGCATGGGTTTTTTCATTTGTGTGGAAGACTTGAGTTTAATCCTGTCCTGCCAGTTACTAACGTTGTGATTTGGTCAATTCATTTAATTCTGTCTCAGTTAAATCATCTCTAAAATTATAAGAATAATATATACTCTGCAGATGATTTAAAGAATTAGACATAATGTATATGAAACACCTCACATACTCTTTCTTCAGATTTTATTTATTTATTCTTAGAGAGAGGGGAAGGGAGGGAGAAAATAAGGGAGAGAAACATCAATGTGAGAGACGAACATCAGTCAGTTGCCTTTCACACTTGCCCCGCCTAGGGACCAGGCCCTGGTTCACAACCCAGGCATGTGCCCTGACTGGGAATTCAACCAGCAACCTTTTGCTTTATGGGTTGATGCCCAAACAACTGAGCTGCACAGATTAGGGCCACACTATTTCTTCAAATGGGTTCAGGAGTAATTTCAGGAGTCTAAATGTTCTCTACAAAAAATTTTGTTTTCCATTCTTAACTTCCTTTTTTTAAAACATAGATTTTTTTCAGAGCAGATTTATATTCATAGCCAAATTAAGCAGAAAGTACAGAGTTCCCGTATACCCCCTGCCCCATACATGCACAGCCTCCCCCACTATCAACATTTTTCCCTACAGTGGTACCTTTGTTAAAATCAATGCACCTACAATGACACATTGGTATCATCCAAAGTCCATAGTTTACATTAGGGTTCACTCTTGGTGCTGTGTATTTTATGGGTTTGGACTTATGTACAAAATGTATCTGCCATTATAGTATCACAAAGGATAGTTTCACTGCCCTAAATATCCTCTCTGCTCTCCCTATTCATCCCTCCTGCACCCCAGGCAACCACTGATCTTTATACTGTCTTTATGATTTCCAGAATATCATACAGTTGGAATCATATGTAGCCTTTTCAGAATGGCTTCTTTCACTTAGTAATATGCACTGAAGATTCCTCCATTTTTTTTTGTGTGTCTGGATGTATCACAGTTTATTTATGCATTTACCAGCTCTTAACTTTCAATCCAGTGCTTTTCAAACCAGGTGTCTATGGATCTCTTTGGGGCTGAATATGTATTCTTGAGGACTAAAGAGTTCCAAAATTTGAGAAACACTACCCTATCATAGAGTAGGTTCTCAATAAGTATAAGTAATTAACAGTGTTATTATTATTCCTACAAGAGAAGTTAACAGTGCAGTGCAACCAGGCTGCTATGGAAGGCCTTCTAGCCATATCAAAGTCTTAGCAATCTGGTTTTATTTTTTCACAAGGAGGACCAAAGAAGATGGGTGGGAAATAAATCATTGTGGAGCACTTGATCTTGAAGAACTTGGTGGAGACAGCAGATGGGGTACTGGGATCTGTACCCCAGTGAACACCAGTGTGAGGCTGGTGGTAATGCTTGTCATGGGTAAAGAAATCAGGATCACAGCTTCTGAGGACTGAACATGTTCTCAACTGAAGCCTGTGTTCATAGGATTCACCCCAGAGAGGAGAACTTGTCACCTGGGTTTGCAGTTAAACTGATTTCTGTGGGCACGGCGGGTATGAGCTTCCTGGACAGGTGCCTAGGGCTGCCTAGTCTTCAAGGGGCACCTCCTCAGGGCAAATGCTGGACATTGCTATGACCTGACAATTCTAACAGTCCCATAGTTTAAACTTGGACATTTTCTCATCTTGGGTTTTCTGGCTCTGTTCCCTTGTTCTGTGATTTTCAGAGATTACAGCGTTATTCCTCACCCCAGGAAAATCTTCCAGTTCCCAGGCTGTAATTTATGAGGCCTAGAGGCCTGGACTCACACAGAGCTGCTTAGGGCTCTCTCACTACCTCTCCGTCCATCTTCAGCTTTTCTTCCCTCTCAGCCATCTGTGTTCAGCTTCACTGGTGCTGGAGAGCCTGTTTCCAGGCATTAGACACAGAGGTACATCTGCAGCTGGGCAGTCCCACCGTCTATCCCCCGCCTGCTCCAGGCCATCGCCCCTCTCATTCATTGATTTGCCCCAAACACAATTTTAGCAGGTCAATTTTTGCTCTCTGAGTATTGTACAGGCCTGAGGCCGGAGCTGGCACAGCACCCCAGCCTCTTCTGCGACGTCTTGTCCTTCTTACATGCATGCTCCTCTCTCCACCTCCTCATCGAGACTTTCCTTGTGCTGACACTCCAGGGTTTAGGGTCCTCCTCTGTGATCACTTGGATTACGCCTAATTATATTTTCAGAACTTCATTTTTCTAGAGCTTTCTACATTTCAAGTCATATTTCTTTTTAGTGCTGGGTTATTACACCTGGCTATACATTGGAAGGACTTGAGCAACCTTTAAAAAGCACCAATGCCTGGCCCTAACACAGACCAACTGAACCAAGTCTCTGGGGCAGGCCCAGGCGGGGATATTTTATTTTAGGTGTCCCAGGTAACCATAAAAGAAAAAAGTCTTAAAATGGATTTCATCAGTTCCAGTCAAGATGTAGGTGTAGGTAGAAACCCTTCACTTCCTTGCACAACCAGGAGGATAACAACCAATCTAAAATCAATAACCAAAAGTGCAAGAAAATAAAAACGCATGGAGCTCTGACAACCAAGGAATTAAAGAAACAATCAAACAGAAAAACCAGACCAGCAAGAACCCACCGTGAGGTGGCCAACTGTGTGGGAAGGGCCCACTGAGGGAAACCACAATGAAGTGGCTGACCATATAGGCAGAACTGGCTCCAGTTGGGCAGAGCTGGCTGCATTGAGGCAGCGGACTGCATGAGCGGGCCTGGCTGAATGGGAAACTGAGAATCAGACCTCACTGTGGACTACTGCAAAGCTCCCAGTCTCACAAGAGACTGAGTTTCAGTGGAAAGTGTGCTAGAGCTGAGCCGGAGCTGCATTGTTCCCTCTCTAGCTCCTCCCCCCCAAGCAGCAAGGAGGGTTTGCCCTGCCAGGGTGAATACCTAAGCCCTCCCCCACATCACAACTTAACAGGTATGCCGAGACAAAGAAATATGGCCCAAATGAAAGAACAGATCAAAGCTCCAAAAAGAGAGCTAAGCGATGAGGAGATAGCCAACCTATCTAATGGAGATTTTAAAGCCCTGGTAATGAAAATACTCACAGAACTGATTGAGCTTGGTTGAAAAATGAAAGAAGAAATGAAAGATACCCAAAATGAAATAAAGCAAAATATTTAGGGAACCAACAGGAATATGAAGGAAACCAGGACTCAAATCAACTATTTGGAACAAAAGGAAGAAATAAACATTCAGTCAAAACAGAATGAAGAAACAAGAATTCAAAAAAAAGTAGAGAGGCTGAGGAATCTCTAGGACAACCTGAAACATTCCAATATCTGAATTGTAGGGGTGCCGGAAGGAGAACAACAATAGCAAGAAATTGAAAACTTCCCCAGTCTGGTGAAGGAAATAGACTTCCAGGAAGTCCAGGAAGCCCAGAGAGTTCCAAAGAAGTTGGACCCAAAGAAGAACACACCAAGGAACATCATCATTAAGTTACCCAAGATTAAAGATAAAGAGAGATTCTTAAAAGCAGCGAGAGGAAAGGAGAGAGTTACCTACAAAGGACTTCCCATAAGACTATCAGCTAATTTCTGAAAAGAAACCTTGTAGGCAAGAAAGGGACTGGAAAGAAGTGTTTGAAGTCATGAAAGAAAGGCCTACACCCAAGGACCTACATCCAAGATGACTCTATCCAGCCAAGCTTTCATTTAGAATGGAAGGGCAGATAAAGTGCTTCCCAGATAAGGTCAAGTTAAAGGAGTTCATCATCACCAAATCATTATTATATGAAATGTTAAAGGGACTTATCTAAGAAAAAGAAGATAAAAAATATGAACAGTAAAATGTCAACAAACTTACCACTATCAACAAATGAACCTAAAAGAAAAGAAAAAGCCATGAAAACAAAAACTAAGCAAACAACTAGAATAAGAACAGAATTGGAGAATGGACATCAAATGGAGAGATTTCAGTGGGGAGGGGGAAGGAAGGAATCGGGGGGAAGGTACAGGGAATAAGAAGCATAGTTGGTAGGCATAAAATAGATGGGGAGAGATTAAAAATGGAATAGGAAACAGAGAACTCAAAGAACATGTATGTATAGCCCATGGACATGAACTAAATGGGGGGAATGCTGGAGGTTGGGGGTTGCAGGGTGGAGGGGGGGACATGGGGGGGAAATTGAGACAACTGTAATAGCATAATCAATGAAATATATTTTTAAAATGATCTCATCAAAATTAAAAACTGCTCAGGCTGGAGGGGTGGAGGGATTAAACAAAAGAAAAAACAAGAGAAAGAACTCATGGACACTAACATTGGTGGGTGATTACAGTGGGGAGGAGTGGGTGAAGGTGGAAGAGGGTGATAAATGGTGATGGGAAAAATAAAAACAAAAATAAATCCAAATAAAAAAATTATGCAGAACGTTTTATGAAAAACAAACAAACTAACAGCCAACCCTTGCTCATCAAAAGATAATACTAAGAAAAAAAGAAACAGGCTGGGAGAAAATACTGGCCACACATGTACATGACAGAGGACTTACATCCAGGAGCATATCTTAATAATTCCTGCAACTTGGTAATAAAAAGACAACCCAGTTGAAAATATGACCAAAAACTTGAATAGGCACTTCACAAAGGAAAACATATAAATGGCCAGTAAACACACGAGGGTGTTCAACATCAGTAGTCATCAGGGAAATGCAAATCAAAACCAAAATCAACTAGTGGCAAAAGCAAAGAAAACCCTGACCACATGAGGGTGCAGAGCGACTAGAACTCTCACTGGTTTCCACTAAGAGAATGAAATGGTCTGACCACTTTGTCAATCGGTCTGGCAGGTTCTCATAAACTAAACATATGCCTACACAATGACAAAAACACCACTTCTAGGTTTTTATCCAAGGGAAGTGAAAACATGTACACCAAACTGGAAAAATCCAAATGTTGCTCAACCAGGGAATGGATGAATGAATTGTGGTACATCTATACAATATGATGCTGCTCAGTAGCAGAAAAGGAGAGACCTGATTCACACGACAACATGAAGGGACCTCAAAATCATGATGCGGAGTGAAAGAATCTGCACACAGAGTACCTACTATATGATTCACATATAAGAAGTGCTAGAAGAAGCAGAATTGAGATACAGAGAAACAAATCCGAACAGGGGTTACCTCTGGTGTTACCGGACAGGCCTGGCCCTGAGTGGGTCTGCCTAGGGCCAGCTGTAGTGTGTGAGTTCTTGACTTTGTGCAGGAAAGATTTCACAACATGAGTCCAGGCGACTTTGAGGATACATTTATTAAAACAGGGGACAGTAAGACAAGGAAAGGCTTACCATAGAGGAAGCAAAAGGAGAGCCTAGGCTGGGCTGCCTGAGCTCACTGGGCGGTCAGAGAAAGGGGGGCCTTGGGACAGGTCAGGGGGTTAGCCTGGGACAACTGCCAGCTACCCTAGAACATCAAGAGCATCTCTCCTAAGAGGTCTCTCATTTCCAGCACACCTGATACACCTCCTTACAGGTAAAAATGAGATCTAAAATACAGGGTCTCCTTACTGAGCAAAGGAATTGTCAGCAACATAACTGGAGAGATAACCTGGGGTTGTGTGCAACTGAGACTCATAGCAGATGTCTGGGGCGTTGAGGCCCTCTGGCTCTGCTCTCTGGTCTGTATGCAAAAGTTCGTATTGTTTTGGGACAGCATCTTGCATCCACCTCATGGGGTGAGCACCTTTTTCTACTAAACTTACTGATTTTGATGTAGTTTTCTTATTTAAATGTCTTCTTACTTGAATTTTGTGTCTCTACATATACTTCTTTTGAATGAAACATACTTTTAAATATTACTGTTTTCATTCTAACCCCCCCGAGACCCACAGATAACTAGGAGGATGTGTTTGCCATGGTGTGTCTATATTTTCTGGGTGCTGATTACCCATCTTAGCCTTGCCATATTTTCTTATCTCTGGGAGATGCTGAGATCTGGTTTTAGGTTCTTTTTAATTCTTGTGTCAATCATCTGCGAGGAATACAGAAGTAATATATCACATATTCAGCAGTCTTAACTGCCCAGGACTCAGAAAATAACTAAAAAAGTAAGCCACAAAGAGACTTTGAGACAGAATACATGTTACACAATCCACACACTTTAGTCAGAGTTGAACCCCTTGGATTTTCTCTCATAGTCAATTTACTCTTACCTGAGATACAGGTGTAACAGTCCTTCCACCTGGTTTAAAGCACCAAGTTAGAAGCAAACCAGAGGTGGCTCTTACATTCAGGTACATTGATAGTGTAAAAAGGGACAGCCAAGAGAAGAGAAGAGAGGAGAAGAGAAGAGACAGTCCCTCCTACATTCACCCTAATCTATTAAATAAATGAGAGAAAAATTTAGTGGCTGTTATGTTTAGGGGCACATATGTAAAATGATTCTCAGTCTCTGAAGGCATGAGCATATTTGAGGTCATCACAAAATTGCCCTTGATGATAAGTTCTTTAAGTCATTAAGAACAGACTAGATGTTCCCTGTTCTTCTCTCCTCAAGGAGGCCAAGTGTGTAATATGGTTTAGAAAGGTTTCTATCAAATTGGGTGGAAATAAATGTTTTGACAGTTCAAGAGAACAAGTTTCAGTTTCCCTGCCCTTGACTCTCCTGGCGCAGCTTCCTCCCTGGCAGCTCTGGGCTGATGATGTCAGCGGCCCAGGTGGTGATC
>PVKM010043511.1:0-12492 GCA_004027735.1 Carollia perspicillata | reverse complement strand
TTTTTTAAGGACCTTGACACTAACTCTGACCATAATATTTCTAGTCCCCATGAAGAGAAAACATATTTCCATAGTTTATTGCTTGCACTTCCCTTGTAATGGCTGGGCTGCTGGTGATAGAGTCCTGTAGCATGCAGTTCCTACATGACCTAAAGATACTATTCAAATGATTCATTTTGCATTAGTGCAATTGTTTGCAAGTGTGCCTCATTCTAATTTACTCATCTTATTTTCTTCTTGCTGTAGCATTAACCATTAAACTCTACATTATGAGTGTAATCTATGAAGTTAAAATTCCTTTATAAAGTAATTAAGTCCCGCCATGACTTTTATGCTCATTTTGATTCATTTTTTAAAACTTAGATTAGTAACACAGATTGAGAGGTAATTCTAATTTAATTTCATTTATTATTTTGTTTTATAGTTCAGATGCAGGAACCTCTTCCCATATGTTTCAATGTATTCCTTCTCTCACATTTCAGCGGAGCTGTCTTTGCTACTGGCCTTTATTCACATCATCATTTAAAGATTTCAGAGCTACTGGGTCTTCATTCAAATCTACTACTGTTTTGAGTCCTCTCTTTTTCTTGCCAGGGTCCAAGCAGATTGGATTCTATCCCTAACCAGCTACATGACCTGAAGCACACGTCTTTGTTTCCATGAGTAACGGTTTCTGCAAGTATGAAATGATGAAGTTGACAAGGACTTAGGGATTCTAAAAGAACCAGACCTGGCCTGTGACCTTCAATGCAGAGATAGCAAGACCCATGAAAAAATTACCACATTTAGTGGAACAGTTAAGCATGGCTGGGTTGGAATCCCAACTGTTCTATTTAGTAGCTCTGTGATCCTGGGCAACTTATTCAACCTCAATGTGCCCATGTTTTCTCAACTGTAAAATGGGGTTTTTAGTCCCTATTCCATAGTATCTGTTGTGAGGATTAAAATTAGCAACTATGTTTGAGGTGTTGAGACAGCAAGTGGCACATGGTAAGCATCCAAGGAATGTCAGCTGTTTTGAGTCGCTAAGGATTGATGAAATCCTGGTATCCACCATCCCCACCCCCACTTGCATAATAAGTCAAAATTCTGATCTCGCCACACAGCAGCTTTTGGAGATCTTATGTGAAATAATGAAAATAGCAAACTTTTAACAAGTTAGCTTTTTATTATCTTGCCGCCATTTTGCTGGGGCTCCAAGCCAGATCTTTCTCGTGTGTGCTCTGTCGTAGCACTGCTCTGTGAGTCGGGACAGGTCAGCTGTGGTCAGCGTAACATACCACCAGTGTGATGATGTGCAGGTGTTGTGACATGAATCACTGTTCCGACAACTGTCTTAGAATCTTGTAGCAAAACCTAGTACCGGCAACACCAAAGCCCACATTCACCCATTCTTGACAGAGTGACCTTCCCCTTCAAATGTGAAAGTATCTGCCTCTGGCTGAGTCTGGGTGGGGAATTAGGAGCAGAGAAAGAAGGGACGAAGACCATGGACCCAGTATAAAAGGGGATACCGGAGACATGTTTATGAGTGAGTTACATAGGCCAAGAAGAATGTAGAAGTTACTTTCAAACATTAGGCAGAAAAAAGATTGACAGTGGAATAAAAATCACACAATCATATTAATATTTTGTTAGAGCTCTGAATTTTCCTGATGCATATACAAATATGGTTTATTTATATAATATTTGTGGAATATATTTCTACTTATTTCTACTCAAATTTTCCAGATAACTAAACCTCATTGTGCCAAAATCTCAAAACTTGTGAACATTTATCTAGTTTTGGACTTGTTTAGGCAGCCGCCACGCCTGTAGTCCAGTCCTTGTAAAACCAGCTCATCTGCAGCCTCAGCTCAATGGAACATTAGACTCAGACCAGAGAACCAAATTCACTTCTTCTCCATATCCGCTGCCTGGGGCGGGAGGAGACAGTTCAGAGCTGATTCAGAGCTGGCAAACCAAAGGGTAATCAGCAAACCAGGACATTGCCAGTGTGAGCTCGTGAACTGGATAAATCACATTCTCCCTCTTGGAATTTTATAAGAAAAAGAAGAAAAGAGAATAAGAGAGAAGCAGTTCAAACTGAAAGGAGGCCTTGAGAGGTGTCCAAAGGGATGATTACAAACCAAAATGATGAAGGATGAGAATCCAAAACAAACCGAGATATCATATAAAAAATTTCAAACAGATAGCAAGGACTTACAAAAGAGATGGATACAGGAGTGAGTCCGTGGGTTGACTCAGTTTCTGGCCCCTTTTACTTGCAAGTTCTAATCCCTAGGTACATATACACGCATACATGCACGCACTTTTGTCTTGTATTTAGAGACTCTATTACTTACAACCAAAAGAGCCCAAGGAAAATGCCAGTCTCACTGAAATGGATTATAAACCATGTCTTATTGAACAGAGCACAGTAAACCCACTTTAACCTTTTCTTGATGGCCCAAGGCCATCATTACTGACAACTACGGAGAGCTGCTGTAGCACAGCGATGCTTTCTGGGCTTCTGGGCGTGCAAGGCCCTTTATCTCTTCCCCAAATGGCCTCAGAAATGATGCTTTTTGAATCCCTAGCCTCCTTATTGTGGTTTTTCAATCTCCCCCATTACCATAAATCTGCTTGCCTGTAACAGCTTTCTTTCTAACTTTCTGCTTCTATCTAATCTTCTGGAGGCCGGCAAATAAGATAACCAAGCTTGATGGATTCCTATATATAATGAGTCTATGGTCGTAGAACCTAGGTCACCTCCTCAAAATGTGATCTCTATATACAGTAAAATTCTTATGCATGGGAAAAAAAGGCAGGGGGACGAGACATTCTCTGGGTCTCGCGCTGTTCTAAGAAGCCATTTGCCAATTCCCTCAGTCACACATATCTGATCCCTGCCTCACGACATTCCCACAGTGAAATGTTCAAGTTTCTGCCAGTGTTTCAGCCACGGATGCTGCCTCCCAAAGCTTTAGTAACCTGGGAAACAATTTGAATATCTTTATCTCTTATTTACTTAAAATTAGATTTTAAAAGCAAAATAACCATATTCAGATTATGTTTCTAAAATAAAATTAGAAAACCAAATAATGTCCTTGAACTATTAAAATAATTTTTCATCTTTTGTGAATCTGCCTCAAATTAAATCTTCTCTGCTTTAATGGGCATAGGCTATTCATATCCTCTAGGTAACTATAGTGGCAGCAATTTTCCTAAGTAGTGAAACTGTTAGATGATTCGCTCACTTACAGCATATTTATAGAATACCTACTATGTTCCAACAGTAAATTAGGCTTAGGGGAGATAGCAATGAACTAGATGGATCAGGTCCCTGCCCGTATGAGGTTTACATTATATTCAAAATACTACAGGCAGTTGTGCCACAGATCAGATCGCTTAGTAAGGCCAGACTGCACAGCTTCTCCCTGAGGTGACATTTCCCCCAAATAGCCTAATCTGTAGTTCGAACCAGGACACTTTTGAGAATAAAAGAGGCATTGTGAGTAATTACACAGGGTCATCAGGCATTTGGCAGGACCTTCCTAGGAAAATCAGATGGTACCTCATTGACGGGTCAACACCTGGCACGTAGTAGATGCTCAATAAGCACTCACCGAGTAACTGAGACAGTAAACAGAAAAAGGACCATTCAACTAAATTAGTAACAAAAATAGCAATTATTCACTGACCAACATTTCACTCTCTCTGTCATCCATATGAGCAAGTCTAATGAAATCTTGGTTACTTCCTATCTGCCTTACCATAAAAATGATGAAATAATGCGGCTGTTTACCAACAGTCCTGAAAGACCACTCAGGAAAATTAGATGGACTGAAGGTAGCTATGTTCTATTTAAGTCTCAGTTTGAGATAAGATCATTTCTGAAATTGTTTTGCCTCACATAATAGTTTCTCTCCCCAGATATTAACCCTTCTGTTAAATTTGTACTTATCATTTACTTTAATACACTAGATTTATCAGAGTACAGTCCCAAATAAGGCTCTAATTGAAATAAAAAGCTCATTTCCAACTGTTCCTCCTTTAAAGATTTGTCTTCCCAAGTGCTATCATTTTATTGCTCTTCGCCTTCCCTACAACGTAGGAGCAAATGCTGCAAAGTTATCACCTCTACCTGGGCTTTGTGCCTATAATTTAGAATTTACCCAGAGTAGATCATCAAAGAAATATTGCTCTAAGGACCTGT
This sequence comes from Carollia perspicillata, assembly GCA_004027735.1. Taxonomy (NCBI): domain Eukaryota; kingdom Metazoa; phylum Chordata; class Mammalia; order Chiroptera; family Phyllostomidae; genus Carollia; species Carollia perspicillata. The sequence continues at coordinate 8,294 of PVKM010043511.1, read as the reverse complement.
AAGTGGCCATCCATGAATATGTTTCAAATTGTCTACAAACCCTTGAAACTGTACACATAGTCTTGTCTATAAGTGCATATTGTTTTCCCAAGGGAGATGCCATAGCTTTTGCCTATTTTTCAAAGGGCTCTGAGATTAAGACTAGTAGACATGAATTTCTGCATTTTACTTCCTATGCAAGTATCTTCCACATTCACTTCACTGTATTTGCAGCTCACTGGGGAACACGAGGGTGAAAAGTGTGGACATGAACTGGGGGAGTAGCTCGCGCCATTTAGAACAACCTGGGAATCTGCTACGTAGAAAGTACGGGTAAGGACTCTGTCTGCTCCACTCTGCTGCCGCCATGCTGATCTGAACACACAGGTCCTCATTTGTAAAGCTCTAATAAAATGCAGATGTGATGTACTGATCTCTACTGAGATGTAGCCTTCCCTTCTCCCTCCCTCTACCACCACCACCCGCCACCTACCCACTTCCATCCGTTCTGGGCAGATAAATCCTAGACCATCTCCCTTGAAAGTCTTCAGAAGTGTTCGATGGACTCCCTTTCCCTTGGATAAAATTCAAAATTCTTAGCCAATCATTAAAAACTCCCCATAAGCTTATCTAACACTATTTCCTTTCGTGAACATTCTACCCTCTATAAAAGTATACACTTTACCCACTGAAGAAAGCATTACTCTACAATACTTTCATTGTTGGACTGCTATAGCTCGCCAAGTTCCAAATTCAAATTCTCTATTATCATGAGATTGAGCCAGCCTAGCCTTCAGGGTCCAAATAAGTAGCCCTTCCTTTGCAAAGTCTGCTCCAACCACCTAGCATACACTGCTGTCCTGTACCCCTTAACTTGCAGAGTTAACTGTTTCTTGCCCAAAACTATCTATACTTAACACATGCTGTCTTGTATTTATATAAATCTTTTTAATTTTATGCTCAGTCTTCCCAACTATGCTGAAGATTTCTGGGAGGTAAAAGCCATCTTAAGACCTCTCTGATGCCTTCTATTTTTAGCACTGGCTATCTGTTGATGATATTGTTTGATAATAGTATCAAAGGGTTTGAAGAATGAGGACCTTATGGATCAAGATGGGGGTGATCTTTATTATGAAGGAGTTATTTTGCTTCTTTTGAAATCTCTAGGCATGTTGGGGTGTCCCTTGTGTCTCTTCCATCTGTAAGGAATATTTAGTTTTCATAGGAGGATTGACGTTTTTGAGGTCCTTTTAAGAATATGGAGAAGGGAATTGCTTCAAAATTGTTCTCAGGTTATTACTGTGAACAGCGTAACTCTCTCAGAGCTACTCAGACAGAACTGAGAATGAAAACTGGCAAACAGTGCTCCTGAGACCATAACACAAAAATCAATCAATTGAATTTAAATGTCTCTCTGGGCATTATGCTGAATCTAATATAACCCCACAATTCAAAATTTGAGACAAGGTTCTGTTCAGCTGTCCTCGAAATGAACTGCGAAGGAGATAAGGGAGCTCAGCAGGTCTGGGGCGTTCACCCTGGCACCCTTTCCCACCTTGATGCAGCAGTATGTGAAAAGGGCGATGATTTCATGACACCCATATGCAAATTGTCACAGTAGCATGGATAGCAAAAGATAATGGCAAGGAGAATGCCAAATGTGTCATTATCAATGACACATGAATACAAATAAGACATACAAGTAGAATGAAAGTGTCATGGCCATATTATGAATTCCTACAACAAGTGTTCTTTAGAATTATCTGAAAAACAAGAAAAACAGCATTTCCGATGCATTCATGTAGAAAGGCCAATACATTATGTAAGGCCAAAGCCAACGAAGGGTTGATTTGACATGATCTGAAGAGGCAGTAGACGGAGTTATTGGAGCCAACTTTGTTGGTGTTCTAGGTTCACTTGGTATCATAGACTTGGGGGGATCTTGCAGGTTGTAGGTAAGCAGTATAAGCAGTTTTAAACACCCTACAAAATGTATTAACAATGTTAGGAACAAGGAAATTAAGAACTAAATATGGCCTTAGCAAATAGGAACCTCAGTTGTAGCCAGGAGAAATTGACGAGGGACACTGAGTGCAGCATACACCCTGGACTGTGCAAATGTGCTCCCCTGGTGTGCTAGATCAGCAATGCTTTGTTTAGTTTTAAAGCTAGAAAGTGCGCGCCACTGAAGTTAGGACCCCACCCAGTTCCCGCGTGCCGTCTCTGTGGTCTCTGTAAGCAAACAGCTAACTGCCACGTCTGCTTCTGTATAACACTTGCTTGCCCGCCCCTATATAAGGACTTAGCGGCAAGCGCTCGGTGCGACTCTCATTTGCAGCCTTTATGGGACACTTCGAGAGTTCGCCCCTGCGCAGGTTAAAACTTGGCCAATAAAGTAACATCTTTGATACCCTGAAAATCTCCGACATTTGTTCTCGCGCTTGCTGGATGCAAGAAACAACTTTTTAATCCGAGTAAAAATGAACATTGAGGTTGTTGCGTAGGGGTAAAAGATTTTGAAGTTACAGAAAGTGCTGAGGAGGTTACGGGGCTATGGTCTCTATATCCTCCTAGTATATGAGACTCAAGAGTTCTCTTGGCTGCCGCCCTCCCCCAACATGCCTGCAATGCTAAATGCCAGGCTAAAGGCCAGTTACTAGAAAACCAGGGGTTCTGGATAAACATTTCAAGGGCTACTCTGAATCTTAATTCCCAAGCAAAGCATCACTTTGTCTGAATCTCTTTGGTCATTTCATTTCATTGAAATATTCCCCACCCACATATTCAAAATCTGTCCTTGCATTGGGGAAACTGAATATCTGAGCATGTTGTTGCCTTCAGGAGAGAATGCACACAGAGATACAAGTAGAGAAGTAACAGAGAAACAACGTTTAACATTTGCATTTGAAGAGCACACAGTATCTTTGAATACATAAAGTAGGTATATATAAAAAGAATTATGCAGTCTCTGAAATTTTGTTACCATGTTTTTCTCAGTATTTGTGTCTGCATAATGATGCTAGGAGAGGTAAATAAGTACAGCTGCAAGATTCTTCGTGATTAATCTTGGAATATCAAATATCATCAGTAATACTTCTGCTGCTCCAAACCTACATGTTATATCAGAGGCTTCGGTAACCACTGCATTCATTGGAAACTGTTATTATTATTAGTTGTTATTATTCTCACACTGAGTCGAGTACGCATAAATTCACTTGAAAGGAACTGTTATTTAGGGGCTGAACAAAAAAGTTATCACCTTACCTTTTTGGTTTTTAGTTTCTTCTTTTGCTCCTTTTTTCTGCAAGAATGTCCTTATTACAATTGCCCTCTAGTTCCTGCATTTGCCTCTGCCTTGCCTGCCCCACTCTCGCTCAGCTCACCCACTGTCTACACAATTTTTAACAAGGAAAAAAGTATCATTTTTCTACATTAAAAGAACTTAGTACACTGTTTATAAAGCATCCACTGATATCACAGAAGCATATTATTTTACAATATTATTTTACAACTATACAGTGACCCACTGTGTGTTCGTAATTGCTGGATTTCTCACCAAAACATGCTGCTTGCTCTCGATCATACATAAGGATTGGATTTACCCTAACTCGACAATGTAGGTGGTCAATTGCTATCTCTCAGATGACTCTGCCACTGAGTCCAGCTGTCTAGCTAAAGGGTTTCAGTGAGCTTTTGAGATAAATACCAAGAAAACGCTTTGGAGAAGGAAAAGATTAGATTTCAGAACAATGGAATACAAGCGTGTGGCTTAATATTATACTAAACAAGAGCAGAAGGAAAAATATCTTTCAACCTTTCCCTCCTGCTACAAATAAGATTAGTTATTCTATATTCAAATGCAAAATAAAATGCCAAACATGTTTAATTTGTATTTTTGAAAAAAAAAAGACTCGTGTTTGCCTCTGTCTTGACCTTCTAGCTCAGCGCTCATTAAACCAGCTGAGAAACACTGCTGATCCCGGGTTTGGCAGGCATTTATTGGCTTTGCCATTGTTTGTTTTTAGCACCAAAATGTGTTAGGCTTTAAAAAATCAACTGATTTTAAGCTTCTTTACATAAACATCATCTAATGATGGAGCTATTTCTAATAAGATTAGTATTTTTTTAATTTATGATGTTTGGATTTTCAGTGTCATGCTTTGCTTTGTGATTGGAAAATGTGCTGGGGAAAATTAGGAGAACACTTCATTTTAGCAGTGAACTCTTCAGGCCAATGACTGGATACAGGGCAGGCGGGAGGCATCCCCAGCCCCTGGGCATGCAGCTGCTTTTCTCCAGTGGGTTTGGGCTGCGGGCAGTGTCTTCCAGCTCCTCCTTCTCTTCCAGCCAGAAACCTGGGGGTTGGTCTCTTCACTGTTTCCTCTCTCTCAGCCGGTCAGCAGCCAGATCCTGTGAAGTCTACTACCACAAATCTGTCCCTTTCACGCTTCCACCCCGCACTCCTCATGAGCTATAACCTGGTATGTTTCTGTTCTTGCCCCTCTTTTCCCTGCCTCCATTTCTCCCAATTCACATATGCCAGGGGAATCATCATTCGAGAATGCAAAGGTGATCCGTTCACCCTAGTTACTACTATCCTTAAATACTGACTCAGGAATTACAGGGTGAGGTCCAAACTCCTTAGCACAGATCTGAAAGTCATCCGTGGACTAGCCATTGTCAACGTGTCCAGCCTAATCTCCCTTTTCTTCCTTCTCTCCATTCTCCACATCCTCCAATCATGCCAAATGCCTTATAGTTCCTTGATCAAGCCATGATTTTTCCTTCATCGTCTGTTGCATGAGTGCTGTTCCTTCTGTCTAGAATGCCCTCTTTCTGGCCTCTCGGGCAAACTCCTGTGGTCTTCACAACCCCCCAGGAAAGTCTCTTCTGAGCAGAGCTATGCAAGTCTTTCTTTCCTTTTTTTTTTTTTTTGGTGGCCTGACAACTATTGTAGTTCTTCTCATTTTTTTTGCAAATATCTCTTGTGTACTTGGCTCCCTCCATTGGATATAAGTCCTGGCAAGCCTGGGAGTATGAGTTTTTCATGTAGTACAGCCTAGGGTGTAGTATATCCTCAATTAATATTTACTGAATAAATGAATGAGGGCTTGTTAAGGATTGCACATAAGGATAATTATTGGGTATACCTCATGAATCTATCACAAGGCTGTTTTAATATTTATTGTTCCTGATAACACAACATCACAACATTGAACATATCAGTATTCATGATGACTAGCTGAATTTGTAAATGAGTTTTGTTCATTAGTATAGTAGTTTTTAATTATTATGATAAAATGAAGATATTAAATTATTATAATTATTACACTGAAGTTCTAATTTTCTATCTGCTTTAAAAAAATAAGCCAAAGAAGTCTGGCCCTATTTTCCTTACAAAAAGCATCACCTGAAACTTCATAGCAGCTATTCTCTCTACGAACTTCTGGGTTCACCACCCGCTTCACTCCTGATACTCTGACCTCTGCCGGTGTTTGCTTACAGACCCCTCTGCGGAGCCGAATGACTGAGGAGCCCTGCACAGCGGCCAAAGTATCTGTGTACTAGTACAAACGTCAGAGTCTTTATGTCTGCTTCGCTATTAGTAAGTCCTGCGGTCTTATTCAAAGTTACTGATGGTTTTGGCCATTAGAATCTTCATCTGTACAAATTGAAAACTGGGCTAGATAAGTCTGTTTCAAAGCCTCAGCAGTGCCCACCAAGGGGATGGGGAGAGAGCAAAGGAAGACTGGCAAGGTCCCTACCTGTACCTAATGGGAACTACTGGTGCCATATAATAATAGGGTGAATAGGGCCTAATACTAAATAAGAGAAAACTAAATTAGATGGTATCTAAAGGACCTATCAGCTCAAAATCCTCTTGTTAGTATTATAATCTTCAACCATGGCTGTCTTCACTTCAGTAACACAAGTGTTCCATCTACCTTTCATTAGTAACCAACAGTTACGATTGCAGCTCGAGCTGGAACATGATTTCTTTGTAGTGTTAGCTATGTAATGAAAATGCTACACTGCTCTAACTGCTCTTGACAGATGAGAAATAGCAGAAGGACTCCTTTTTTAATAAAGACTATGAATGTCACTCTGAGCTGTTCATGTTAGAATAGAGTTTAGTCTTCCAAAAGGGACAGAGGCATTAAAAAAATCACATCCCATAACTGTATTACATTCTTTCTCCATCACCTAACAGACTGTGTAATACCAAGCTCTAATAATACTCATTTGATTGACTCTGCCCAAACAGCCTCTTATCTAGCATAAGCTACTTCTCCATGATGGATGACTATGGTTTACGGTGCAGATTTCATTTGCAAACCGAGTTTGAAAACCCTCCTTCACTGGTAGAATTCTGATGAAGCCTGCGCCATCATTATTGGACACTAAACTCATTAGAATAAGAAGAAGGGAAGAGTGGTGGAGGTTGACAGATGATTTGCTAATCTTATTGTGTGAGAATAATACATTTAATTTTCCTTTGTGGGACCTGACCCATCTTGAACTTGTGTTTGCTATTACTTGCCAGATTCCCTTAGGTGCCTGGTGCACTTCCTTTTGTACCTTTAAGGTTAAAGAAGGGCAGTAATCAAATCAAACCCAGCTAGAATGTCTCTACGGCTTCAATTTTTCCATAGTGTTTATGTAAGGCCAAAGAAGATAAAAATGCTGGTGTTTAAAAATTCAACTGTAAGCTCTTTGCATAGGAGAGAACAGACAGAGAGGCATGTTCAAAGAGCAATAATTGTGTCTTGGGTCTATATTTTTTTGAAATGTTGGATGGTTGGATTTGAAACAATGTACTCCAGATGAAGATGAAGGTAAACATAAAATAAATAAGAACTTATCCATAACAACATTTCATAGACAGGAGTAAAAAACACCTTGAGAAGATCAGAAGACTAAAACCCAGACAGGGTATTCTTTGACGCATGAATTGATACAAACATTTTGCGTCCTAGCGTCTCAGCCACTCCCATGTCTGTGGGCGTCCTGTTATTCTCCTTTCCGATTCACTAGCATGCGAGGATTGTTGTTTCTTAAAATAAATGGTCTCAGACAAATGAGTATCTCTCATGACTTTCCAGCTACTCTAGAAGTCAGTGATAAAAATCAGTGATTCCAAATTCTCAGTGATTTTCACTGGACATGAATCATAGGAAGATGTTATTGACTATTTTCTCATGTCCACAGCTGCAAGGCAAACTCAAGAAAGATAAATGTGGCCACAGATTTGCCATTAAGTCCCTATCGAGTGATTCCCAGACGGTTGTATCTGTACCCGTGGTTTATAACAACAGTGCATTCAAAGGAGATTTCCATTGTACTAGGAAATTACTTTTACATTTATGGCTTGTGAATTTACATAGAACACTTACAGAGGATGAACCTCCCTTAGCTTTCCTTTCAGTGTGCCCTCAATGAACTTCCTTGAAAGCAGGGCCTAAGTGTAATTATGGCCAATTCTCACTGGTACAAATCTGTACATGAATCATCAGAAAATGACTGATTTCCCCATATAGCAATGGTGCTTAAGGCTCAGAAAGTGTGAAATGAAAAACTTAATGTTCTCCTAACAGTGCAATTTAGAATAATGTCAATACACCACACACTATTTTTTAAACCTTCCATTTAAAAAATAAAATAAAATGAAAGTGGTGCGTTCCCATCATGTGAGACATCCACTACGCAATTTCGGTCTCTTCCAACTCATCTCTCAGTTGTCGAGGTCGCCGAGCAAAAGCAGCTGTGCCATTAAATGTCAGCCCTATAATTCACACTCGATGGGCAGACAAACAGCCCTCTTTGCAGCACTCAAAGGAATGGATGTAGAAGAACTATAAATAGGGAGCTCACTTATTAAAAACAAAAATAAAAAATAACGGAAAGGAAGAAAACCCGACAGAATCTCACCAAGCGTCTAAGTGTTATCCTTATAGATTGGCACTCTGATGCGGGTGAGTTGGGTGTCCTCTCTGCAGAGATTTTTATACTGAGAGGGTGCATTCATCCGGAGAAATTCTCTTGAAGATTCCATTCTTTGTAACTAGCCTTGATGAAAGGCAAGGAGATGGAAAGGGTGTGTGTTTCAAATTGGGATCTACTGAGAATTTCGCTCTTAGCAGGGCTAGCAACAGCCACATCAAAGAGTAAAACTTGGTGCTTCTTATTCCATGTCCCTTTGGACGTCACGTTCTCCTCTTTGAAATCCAGCCTTGATCTCTGAACTTGCCCCATCTAAACTCACCTTTAAGTGGAACCTAATCAACAAAACAAACAAGACCGCAAAATACAACCAG
>PVKM010043510.1:0-12492 GCA_004027735.1 Carollia perspicillata | reverse complement strand
CTTCCCAAAGCAAGCCATCTCTCCAAGATGATTTTCATAGAGATCAATTATATTTTTATGGAGTCATTGATCAGTTAATTCATTCGCTCTAAAAACTTCTTTGAATGCCTTCTTCATGTCAGGTACTGCGTGAGACACAGGTGCTACACGAACAATTATGCCTTCAAATAATCTCAGAATTGATTAAAGGAAGCAGACACGAGACAGGTAAAGGCAGTGTAATGAAATAATGTCGATATTTACAAAGGATCATAGGCCTATCCTGGTACTAATGGGAGTTAGAACATGGAGGAAAAGCAGAGTTTAACAATATATTGGGATTTTGCTGGAAAAGTATTTCCCTGCCAAGCACTTCAGGTTTACATCTGGACTCTTTCCACAAAATATTCTTTCAGCCATGTCCATCAGTAATGCTCTTCTCCACCCCCAACTATGTAGTCAGATGTTATATATTAATTGTTTTTTTTTAAATTCTAAGTCTTTTAAGTGCATGAAGTCCCTAACTTAAAACCAGAGACACTGGAAACAGATTCTGGAGGACTGTTTCCCCAGCTCTGCTCCACAGCCACGAGGCTCACCGACTTCTTTAGAAAACCCGAGTGTCCATCAATGTACCATAGAATATTATACAGCCGTTAAAAAGAATGCAGAAACCATCTAAAACCCCACAGTAACATACTGCTGAATGGAAACATCGGGGCAGAATTATACGTACAACATGTAACATTTATGCAAAAATATTAACCAAATATGCATCACACACACAGACACACGAACACACACGCGTTCCAGTTCGTGGATTTCAATCTAATCCTATGCGTTAAATCACTTGTCAATGTAATATTTTTAGCCAGTGCTGCACTTTTTCTGGTACCTTTCTTAGGGGCGCCGCCTCCCTCGAAGATGTGTGCTGACTCCACTCCTTCAAGCTGTAAAACTCTTCAGCTCCCATCTGCTACATGGAATCGTACACGAGTGCGGTCCTGGGCGGGACTGATTAGAGAGTAAGAAGTGGACCGCGACGTCAGGTGGAAGAGACTGACCAAGAGAAGGTCTGCTTGTGACCCCATTTTAAAAAGTGCTTGTGGCATCTGCTCGCCACCCAAGGACAGAGACATCAGGAGCTTCTTGGACCCTGAGCATCTGCCTTCCCCCGTAACGACTAAGATTGTTAGTTTCTTTTTAATTAAACAGACTTTGAGAGTTGATTTGAAATTTAGCCACCAGGCATGACACCGAAGCTACGGAAAAACCCAGTTGGGGTCCTGAAATGCCAGCTTTTAAAACCCATCTGAATCTGATCCTTGGTGCTACCCATCCTTATTTTGAAAATGGGACAAGTAGCTTAATCCCTTCCAGCTGCAGCCCATTCGTATGTCTGTTCCTATGTCTAGAAATAGATGACGAACTCTGTCTGGGTTTGTATCTCTAAGCGACGGTGGTTGTGAAGAGCACTGCTCGTTGGGAGCAGGGAAGTGCTTTCCTAGTATAAGGCGGAGACAAGACATGTGCTGCTGTTTATCTTCCGCCGGATTTCTCCGAGGACATTCCTCCGGCATAAGGGCACCTGCTCCGTAGGAGAGCGCCTGCTGGGCCCGGGTGCGCCAGGATGAATGACCAGATCTGATCCCTGGGGCACGGAGCACCGTCCCGGGGCTGACAGCAACACGAAGAGCGTGAGCACACGTACAACCACCAGGCCAACGAACCAGCCTGCACCACTTCGCTGGGCAGTGAGCGGAGACCCCTCGGGGAAGTGACAATTGACCCATGGCCTGAAAGACAGCAAGAGTCCTCACAGGGAGACGCACAGGGAAGGTGACTTCAGGCGAGGGGACAGCACGTGGGGCAGATTAAGGCAAAAGAAAGAACTGGCTTGACCTTGGGGCAGAGCAGCGACCAGGGTGACGAGAGCAGGGACTGGCAAACCTTTTCTGCACAGGGCCACGGAATGCGTGTTCTGACCTTTAGGGATGCGTGTTCTACTCTGACCTTTAGGGATGCATGTTCTACTCTGACCTTTAGGGATGCGTGTTCTACTCTGATCTTTAGGGATGCGTGTTCTACTCAGCCCTGTAGTGGGAGAGCCAAAGCAGCCATAGACAAAGTGCACATGAGTGAGGTGGCTGCGTGCCAACAACACTTTATTTGCAAGCACAGGCATTGGGCTGGTTTAGGCCTCAGTTTGCCAATCCCTGAATGTGGGCGGGAAGCGACAGTGTGGTTCCGCTTATCGCAGGGTAAGTCCTGGTCGGACCAGCCTGGGACGGAATGTTCCCTGATACTTACCAGCTTTGTGAGCTGGGGAAAGTCGCTAAACTTCTCTTGATTTTCCTATTATCAGAGATAATCACACCTGCCTGTTAGGGCAGTGACAAGGATTAAATGAAACAACTCGTGTGTGTTAGGCAGTAGACGGTCAACAAATTCCATCATCTCAGTTCTGTCTGTCCCCTGGGAGGGGAGGGTCTGTCATATCTGGGATGTGGGATATGGGTACTACGGGCTCAGGGTGGGTTGGCTGAACAGCTTCAGGCAGGGCCACCCTGGGGGTCAGGGACGTCAGAGGGTTCCCATGAGCCAGCCTTCGGAGAACGCCCCCCTCACTCGATGGAGCTTCGCGAGAGACAGGCCGAGGGTCCTGGCTGCATATCTGACCCACCGTTACTCTGGAGAGGATGGGGAGAGTTTTTATCTTACCCCCACAGCACAGCTTTAACTTCCTTTCTCTTCCTGTGCTCATTCAGTGATTTAAAAAAATGAATTTTGTTTTGATCTAAGGGAGAGACAAGGCCGTTGTACCCGCTGTAGCAGGCGGGGGTAAACATTGTGGCCTCTAATGAGCAAGAACGAGGAGAAACACCCTACCCCTTCCTGTCATGGAAAGGATGGCTCTGTTTGGACCTTGGGACATCCCCGTGGAAGAGTGAGCTGAGAATCCCGGCTTTTGCCGTGTATTATGCGCACCCATGGTTTTGGCCCACACTTCCAGCAACAAAATCTTTTGTTTTAATTTTTTAAAATTCAACGATTTATTCATTTATATTTAGATCTTGTTTTTTGTATTATAAAGGAATTTTAGCATTTGTTTTTGAACATATCACGGTACAAGGAATGTTATGGAACAAGTAATACAAAGCACGATAACAGATACGAGGTATTTCAGGTGCTACCCACGTATGATGCGCATTCTCATTTCTTCCTCAAAACTATGGGCAAAAAGTGCACATTATACATGGCAGAATGCAGTGTGAAGAAATTTAAAAATACTAGATGGAGGAAAATTGTCTTTTTTCATATATATATAAAACATACAGGTAATTATAACATGTAATATATAATTACATAATATACTATGGAATCTTAGAGCTAGTTATACAATATAATAATAGAATGAATAATCAATGATCTAATATACATTTAGGTTTTATCATTGGACATCTCGAAGTTGTGTGGGCACGCATGCGGTCTCACCAGCGCGTGTTTTTAATGCACCTAATCAGCGCACGTTAGCAGTGCGTGTTTTAAGGACGCGCACACTGCCAAGATGAGAAACGTACTAGGATTTTACCACGCTTGCTGACGACGTACTTAAATAATGACAGGCAGACTTCGTAGTTCTGTGTCTAACCTTGTTTTCTAACAGACTGAGGACCATGAACACCTGGAAAATCAGAGGAGACAGCTGCCACTAAGGGGGAGAAATAACTTCTCTGACTCAGTGGATGTCCATCGCGGGGGGAGGAGGTGGCCCGGCTTCGGTTCTGCGCGGTACACATGGGGCCTCGGCCCTGGGCTCTGCTTGGTGCACCAATGCGAGGTCGAACCCGGGGCCTGGGCATGCTGGGAGGGGACAGCTGCTCAGAAAAGGGTCTGAGCAAGTGTGAACTGAAACCTGGAATCTGAATTTATGTTAAGTCCCTTGGCTGACTTTCATAAAGATGAGCCATGTTCGATGAACTTTGTAAGTAATGAGTTGACGGTTAAAAAACGGCCAGCTTTATGAAAGCCAATTTATTTACGGTGTTTCTCTGTCTCTGTCTCTCTTTTTTCCTAATGATCAGAACATTTCAATATGTACCCATGTGTGCCAACCTGTGAAATTTTTTAAGAGTTAGACCTAAGTCATTTCCCCCCCCCCACAAACTCAAAGCATCTTTTTTAGAGTTAATTGGCCAGCGAGGAGGAAGCAGCCAAATGGCTGCTTTGGGGTAATTGCTGCCCACTGCTCACTCTCCCCCTCGGAACAGGTGCAGAGGTCCTGAATCATCCCTCCTGATTACACTTGGCATTTTGCAACTGATTGTTTCAGAGGCCAAACTGCGTTGTGAAAAATTTAACTTGTCAGAGAGCTTTCAAGAGGCTATTCGACATTTAAAAAGTGGGTCTTTTTTTTGAGTCAATAATCTAGGAGGCTCCTCACACATTTCTCTGGTTATTTTGAACATGTGTGTCCTGAAAGGAGATGATTTTTTTTTCCATGGAGCTGAAGCAAATATCCACGCTTAGCATCCCAGAAAATGGAGTCTCAAATGCACTAGTTATGTGAGTGTGACAGATTTTTCTTGCCATTTGTCTATTGTTATGAACTAATTAAAAAGGCTCCATTTTTGCTGGAGAAACAGAAAAAGTTTGGATCGGTCTGTAGAGAATGCTCGTGCCAGGGACCACACGCACATGCGTTGCTGATTACAGAAAACAAAAATGCGTTGCACAAAATTCTGGAGTGACGATGAAAAGAACCAACGCCGAAAGCCACCGTCTACTGTAGCCGCTTTGCAAAGACCAATTACCATTATTGCCAACTACACACAGAGGCCGATGCCCTGCACACAGGGACTCATTGAATGCGGGGCAGGCCTCATTTCAGTCATTTACAGGGGTGGGAACTGGGGCCTGAAGGGTTGAGCAACGTTCTCCAGAGCACGCAGGCGGAGTTCACCTCCCAACCCCATCCCGTTAACCGAGACACTAAACTGACTGTGTATCTGCCGTTGCCTGCCTGCCTTACTTCTTACAAGCCAAGCAACTTACGTAATTGAACCTTGCCGAACCACTGTTCACCGTCTGCAAGTGCATGAACGCGATAAATGACTTCAACAATGGGTTATTTGAAAGAGTGGATGACGTGATAGACTTGAAGTGGTTCTTGAAGTTTTATGCACATATAGAGTATTAAGAGCAATACCAGCATGGTGCTGCGTTAGGATAGGAGTATCTGGTATCAATTCCTGTTTTGAGTCTGTTTATCCACTTGACATTCAACCACAGCTACACAAAACCTGGCTTAATTGGAGGTACTTGGTGGTGCAGTCGATGGGGATTTTCAAAGGTCAACGACATGATCCCAAGCTGGTCATCGATATAACTGCCTTAGACAGCTGGAGCAAACCTCCCTTGCCTCTTCTTCACGCCTAAGGCATTTATTTAACATTTGCATCCAAATGTGTATGACCAAGTTTACTGTTGCTAGTAAGAGCCAGGACAAGGGTCACATTCACACAGGTATCAGGAAATTTAATTCGGACTGTAACTTAAATTTTTCTTAAGAATAAAGCACGTGAGGCTGATCTTTAGAGTCAAAGACAGATGAATTAAAAAGAGGCTCCTTTTTAATTTCCCAGAGGTGCGGTGGCATTGGTGTGTTCTGTCTCTGGGTTCCTGAGTTTTCTGCCGTTGTTTTTTTTTTTTTTTCTATGTTTGTTTTCATTTTGAACATTGTTCTCTACACTGAAAAGAGCTCAGCCATTTGGAATACAAGATTGATTTTTCTTTTTGCCAAGTGCAAAGTTTGTTTGCAAGAAAGTAATTATTTTCTAAAAGCATCATAGTGATCAATGAGAACTATGGCCAAATAGCCATTTGTGTGGGCTTCGCTCACACTAACCTGTCCAGACCTTACCTTGCGCTTCCTGGCCTCGGTGTTATGTAAAAGAGAACACTGGAATCTATTCTTTCTTGGGTCTGGGGAAAGATGAAGAGAGGCCTAAGTGAAGGGGAGGAAGCAAAGAAATTCATTGGTCATTAATTTATCGATAACTTACTAAGTGCCAGGGTTTGTGCCAATCGGCTAAGGATATTGACAACGATAATTATACAAAATCAGGATAACCACGTCAGCTATTTATGGAGCACACACACATGCCAATTCCTGTGCATTATCTCTAATTCTTCCAACAGTCCCATGAAGTGAGTATTCCTTTTCATCTCCTTACAGATGAAGAAAAAGAGCTGTGGCTCCGAGAAGTTGTTTAATTTCTCTAAGTCAAGGAGAGTGGCAGAGCTGTGATTTAAACCCCAGTCAGCCTGCTTCCCTTTTGGAAGCCTGCTAGAGAGGGGCATATAGTTAAGGGGCATCCCCGAATAGCGTTTCACCAGAAGTAGTACAGATTTATTAACTGATTGGTCAGTCACAAATTTTCATGTTGCAGTTTAATCACTGCTTAACACTGTGCTTTAGTTTGAAAAAGAAAGCAAAGAGAACAAAGCCTTCCTGGGAGGTCAAGCATGATTGTCTCAGCATCATAACTTCGTAGTAGATGCCTCCCGTGTTTCTGATCTATTATTCATCGTCCTTCTCTTTGTAATGGTTCCCTGACCCTTTTGGAGAAACTCGCCTTCTCCATTTTCAATCCTCATGGTTTGGATGGAGACATAGTTCTGGCTAAGAAGTGGACTTTCACCTCCCTGACCAATGGGATTGGTCAAGGGGCGAGCACGTGATCTAAGTCATCCAATCACAGTCAGACCTGGGCTTTATGCTAATACTTTGGCCCCGGGCTGGCTAAGCATCTCCACTTAGAACCTGAAACTAAAGCCAACGATGCACAAGACAGACCTGAGATGGAGAGAAATGGGTTTGTCACGATAACATTTCTGCCTCCTGATCAAGTCCAGCCTCACAGACGTCTTACCTGCAGACTTAACATGACTCAAGCAATTGATTCCCATGTGGGCTTCAGCCAGGTTGGGTGGGGTTTTTCTGTCATTTGTAATTGGTCTGGTTTATTACAGCAACTACCCATCTAAAGTGGGAGGCCCAGTGATGGAACAAAATTAACTATTTGCAGACCCACTTTTAACTTTTTAAAGATTTCTAAAAATTATTTTTTAATTTTTAAAATTCAATCTAATCAGCATACCAAAATTTAAATCTCTGCTCCATCATTCATTGGTTGGGTGACCTTGAGACAGTCCCTTAATCTCTCAGAATATCAGTTTTCATTTTTTTAAACCTCGGACATAAAAATCCATTTTTTTCTGATCCTGAAGGTGATATAAGTCCCAAATACAGGAAAGGGCTTTGAGGTCAGCAAAGAATGGTACAGATGGGAAGATTCTTATCTATAATCAAGGCCAGTTAGAATTGTAAAATATCCATTGCGTCTCTTCTCAATCCAACATTTTCTTCAATGAAGTGCTGGAGTAATGCTGGTCACATTAGGTGCTGTAATTGTCTCTATCCTTTCCAGGGAAATAGAAGAAAAGTGATCATGTTTATCTCATTCAGAGAGAAGCCAACATCTCCTGTTTCCATGACTCAGTTATAGAAAGCATAACATTTATTTGCAAATGCCATTAGGAAGTTGAAAAACCAAGCCTCAAAATTGTTCTGCACTAAAATGAATGTCAACCTTTATGCAGAGGAAGGCAGACTAAGAAAAGTTTTCTTAGTCATTGATGAGTAATTAATTGCATTCCAACTCATTTTGAGAACTGGCACCTGTGTGGTTTCCAACCCATTTTAAAATAACACACAATCTGGGTTGAAATTAAGGTGTGGCAGGCAAATCGACTCAATTGCTTTTCACACACACAAAAAGTTTTCTGCCAGTCATCACTCTACTCTCCTTTGAAGGGAGAATAGAGTGCGTTTCCTTGATAGGCAACTATTCAGCTTACCAACTAAAGAAATGCCATAGATGGTGCTTAGTCAGAGTTCATCTAAAATTTTATCACCCACTCAACAATATACAGAGATTAAGGAACGCAAGTCCTCATAGCCTAATAAAACGGCTACCCACAGTCGGTCTGTACCGTATGTGTCATTGTTAACTGGCATATTTCAGAGTGGATTTACATATTTCAGCCCAGGTTCACTTACTACCCAAAGCAGACTTGCCATCTGAATTCACGTGGGGGGACAGTGACTGTCCCCAAAGTGATTGTATTTTGAGGTACAGCCATTGGGAGGTAATTAGGTCATGAGGATGGAGCCCTCACGAATGGGATTAGTGCCCTTGGAAGAAGCGCTCACTGTTACTCCCCGCACTCTGCCAGGGGAAGCCACAATGAAACGATGGCCGTTTATAAGCCAGGGAACGGGCTCTCACCAGACAGCACATCTGCAGGTGCCTGGATCCTAGACTTCCCAGCCTCCGTGTACAATCCAGATTCTCCAGAGGAACAGGACTGACAGGAGGTACATGGATATGGACGAGGAGGTTTATTACAGGATTTGGCTCACTCAGTCATGGCGGCCAAGTCCCACCATCTGTCATCGGTAAGCTGGACGACCAGGAAGCCAGTGGTATGATTCAGTCCGAGTCCAAAGGCCTGAGAATCAGGCGACAGATGGCACAAGTCCTCGTCTGGGTCTGAAAGCCCAAAAACCAGGAGTGCCAATGTCCAAGGGCAGGAGGGGATGCATGTCTCAGCTCATGGGGCGAGAGTGAATTCCCCCTTTCGTCCCCTTGCTATTCTGTTCGGGCTCTCAGTGGATTGAATGATGCTCGTTACACTCAGCCTACTGATTTTCATGCTAATCTCTTCCAGAAACACCCTGTAGACAACTCGGAACAATGTTTTACAGCCATCTGGGCAACCCTTAGCCCAGCGAAATAGATAGGTAGGTAGGTAGGTAGATAGATAGATACTCACTATTAACCTTTCTCCCAGCCTTCCCCGTAGACCTATGCCCTTTTTCCAGGGTAGCAGTGAGTACATCAGGAAAAAGGAAATAAGACATACGGGGGATTATTGGACACTGGCTCTGAACTGACACTGATTCCAGGAGACCCCAGATGTCACCATGGCCCTCCAGTCAGAGTTGGAGCTTATGGAGGTCAACTGATCAATGGGATTTTAGCTCCAGTCCATCACAATATGGAGCCAGTGGGTCCCCTAGTGCGGCCTGTGTGTGCTGCCCCAGTTCCGGCACGCAGAGGTGGGATAGACGTAGCCACCGGCAGATCCCCACACTGGTTTCCCGCCTACGGAGTGAGGGGGGAAAGGCCACGCAGGAGCCACCACAACCGCCTCTACTCTAGGAAAACAGTGCGTCAAAAGGAATGCTGCATCTCTGGAGGTGTTGGCACTACACGCGAGGACCTGAAAGATGCAGGACTGGCGGTTCCTGCCACATCCCCGTGCAAGTCTCTTATTCGGCCTGTGCAGAAGCCACATGGACCTTGGAGAATGACAGTGAGTTATCACAAGCTTAACCAGGTGGTGACTCCAATTGCAGCTGCTGGGTCTGATGTGATTTCATTGCCCGAGCAAATGAACACCCCCACCCCCGGTACCTGGTGTACAGCTACTGATCTGGCCAACACCGTTTTCTGTGGACCTATTCAGAAGGCCCCTGGGAAGCACTCTGAGCTTTGCTGACAAGGCCAGCAATACACCCTCACCCCCTGTCTGAGAGGTACGTCAACCCTTCAGCCCCGCGTCATAATTTAGTTCGCAGGGATGTTGACTGACTTTTTCCCTTCCACAACCAATCGCCCTGGTCTGTTGCGTTGATGACAGCATGCTGACTGGACCTCGTGAGCAAGATGCAGTGTCAGAGGGTGGGGATAGAACTGACTAGCATTCAGAGGCCCTCCACCTGTGTGAAATTTCCAAGGGATCCTGTGTGCGGGGCGTGTCAAACCATCCCTTCTAAGGGTGAGGTTAAGTTGTCGCATCTGGCCCCTCCTGTGGCCAAGAAAGAGGCACAAAGGCTGGTGGGCGTGTTAGGATTCTGGGGCAACAGGTGCCTCCTTTGGTGGGTTATTCTGGCTACAGGTTGCAAAGTAGAATGGACACTCCGATCCCATTTTTCCAATTCCAGAAAATTACACAACTGTCAGAGAGCATGAGGGAAAATAAAAATCCCTCTGAATTCCCTATTCAGAGATTTCCACCACATAATATTTTTCTTTAGTAATATTTACATGCTATTTGTTTTTGATGACCAAAAACTGGAATCACCGTGAAGAGCATGTTTATAGCATATTCATTGTATCACAGACATTTTCCCATCTTATGAAATATTCCTTCAAAGGATGCTTCTAAATGGCTACATGCATTTTCGTATTGCAATATACAAAATGAAGTGGTTTAAAGAAAAAAGTGTAACTGGGTTTCCAGCGTAATGCACATTTACTTTTATAAATAAACATAGCTCTCTAAAAGATAATACCTCAGTTCCTCATTCATGAATAAGCATTATTCACTTTTCTATAAAAGTTCAATTTTTTTCTGAATAAACACACATTTGCATTTTTACGAAAACTGTGATCATAGTATGCATTTTATTTTGCAACCTGCTTCTCTTCGAAAGGTTACCCTTGTGTCTCTTTCCATATAACGTGCCATCCTTCTGTAACACCGCTGTTTCTCACTGCGACGTGTTGCCCTGTATGCATGCCCTGCGGACACTTTTTAAGTGATCTGCAATTGGTGAGTTAGGCCAACAGAGCATAGAGATTAGAAGTGAAAGCTTCGGAATCAGAGAAAGTGGTCTTCACATCCCAGATCTGCTGCTTGCCTTTGGGTACCTGGTACAGACTCCTACTCTGCTGTAAAAGAACCCCAGTGTTTTGTTTTGTTGTAAAAGGTTAGACTCTGGGCTTATTGTTTCTACCTCTTAGACTTGCCCCGAAAGTTAACAGAGAAACTGTATGAAAAGCACTGACGGTCGTGAATGACAGAGTCAATGCAGTTTGCTCATGCCGTGATTAGTAATTTACTGTTGTTATCACTGTCACTATTTTTGGTTTAGATTGTATGGGTAAGAGGGAGACGAGAGGGACCCAGCACACCTGGGAATAGAAATGCCTTCCCACGGTGGGATTGGGGGGCAATGGCTACCCTGATCGAGTGCGGACCATGTCTCAGATCTAGTTCTAAGTTCTCTACACTCATTCGATCTTCATGGAAGTCCTACTCGGACTGACCTTGTTTCACAGGTGGGAAGACTGAGCCATGGTGATGTTAGGTAACTTTCTCCTACCTGGTCTGTCTCTGGAGCTCGTGATTTTTGTTTGTTTGCTTGTTTTTAGCTTGCATTTATTTATTTATTTTAGAGAAAGGGGAAGGGAAGGAGAAAGAGAGGAACATCAATGTGTTGTTGTACCTCATGTGCTCCTACTGGGGACCTGGCCCACAACCCAGGCATGTGCCCTGACTGGGAATCGAACCAGCGACCCTTTGCCAACGACCCTTTGGTTTGCAGGCTGGCACTCAATCCACTGAGCTACACCAGCCAGGGCGGACCTCATGTTCGTAATGGCTATATTTTTGGTTTCTTCAACAAAATTTCAACATTAATTATTTCCCAAACCTGAACCTGGCCAGGCTTAGAAGGAAAATGCCATTTTAGCCTCTAAGTTTTTGCCAGTATTGTTGCAAAATCATAGTATACAGAAAAAGGAAAGTGGATTTCTGAAAGTATAGACTTTTTGCTCTGTAGGCTTATATGGTTAATTTCATTATTGTGGGTTTGCTCCGTGTGCCCTGACACACACACACACACACACACACACACACACAGGAAATTGGGCACTGAACTAGCACTGCAGTGGGCTGCCCCACGAGGCATCGAGGGTCTCTCTGTCTCTCACCACAGCCGGCTTTGCCCAGGCCAGGAGCGTGGCTGTGTTTTCACCTTAGATCACACACTGCAGGCACCTGCGGACTGGCCGGGCTGCCAGCCAGAGGGGACAGGGCCAAGGCAGACGTGCCCACTGCAGAGGGAAAGGGAAGGTCCCATGATGGCAGCATGGGGCCTTTGTCCTAAAATCTGTTGAAGTACAGAGGAGAGACTCAGGGTCCGACTTCCACCGCTCGTTTCTCCTGCTCAGTCAGAGAGTCAGCTGGGGTTGAGCCTCTCATCTACGGAAACCTCGCCTTCTGCCTCAGTCATTACGGCAGCATTCTCAGGTCTAAGCACACTCTTTAGTATTTTGTGACTTGATGGCGGAAAGGGCTTTGCAGTTAGAACAGGTATGTATTGAGACTCTTCCGACTTTAGTTTTGCTTGCGGCGTCAACAGGGTGGATATTAGATCCTACAGTGAGTGTGAGCTGCTTGTAGAGATTTTGACAGGAGAGGGTCAAGAACCTGCTCCCTACTCGTGAACCCCTTCTCCAGCTTAGACAGTAAGGTGGCTGCAGAGATAACTTCGTGAAAAGAATGATGGCGAGATACCCCCTGGCCAAGCCCAGTGAGGGGGTCTCCAAGAAGAGCCAGGAGAGAACGCTGGGGCAGATCCCTTGAGGGTGGAGG
>PVKM010043509.1:0-12497 GCA_004027735.1 Carollia perspicillata | reverse complement strand
GTTTTAGACAAATACAATATACTTTTTTTTTTGCTTTATTGATTTTTCAGTAGGCAGACTTTTATTTATTTTTTTTAACTGCATTGTTTCCGATACTGATTAAACCATGTTCGCTTTATGTGTCAGCGGTAAATGGAGTGATTTTTGCACTTGGATCAGCTTTTTCAAACGCATGTCCCCTTTTCTCGTGAGAGGTAACTTTTGAAGAATGAACCACTGGGGTGGGAACAGGTGATGGTTTTCCAGCTTGTTATCCTTGTGTCTGGGGCCTTATTATTGTTATTGCTGTAGTTTAGGGGCAACGTCTGCTTTACTTATTTTGCCCTTGAGAATATTTTAAAAAGCTTGAAAAATACAGGGAACAGAAGAGAACGTGGAGAAGGGGAAGGGATATGAGTGTTCTTCATGGTGGAGTCAAATAAGACACCTCTAGAAGTATAAAAAGAAAAAATAGATAAGAAAGTTAATTTATTTTCCAAACCAGTGAAGAGATACTGTGACACTTGTATCTTCTCCTTGCTTAACAATAAAATACTTATAATCTACTGTAGAAGTTCAGAAATTAATGAAATAAATTTATACTTGTAAGCACCTCCCATGGTGCCTGATTCAAAGTGCATTTTATTGATTTTAGCTTATTTTCTTTCACTTTGACAAAAGTTTAACATCAGGGCATCAATGATTATTTTCCTATACTGAAGTCTGTGTACATTTAGACAATAAATGACTTTCTGTCTTCAGGAAACAAATATTCCTTATACTAGACGGAATCCCATATATTTTAGCCATCATTGCACACATTTTCAGAACAGACATTTTTGGTGTGCACTCACAATTGCAGCCAGAAGTCAATGAAGAGACTTCAATATCATTTAGGAAAGGAATGGAAAATAAAAAGAATAAAGCCCATTTTTATCTCTTCTCAATGATGAGCAAAATTATAAACTAGACCCATTCTCGCAGTCACATGTTGGAATCTTTCTCCTTGTGACTTTCTGGGCTAGAGAATTTTGTCTCTGATGATCACTCATGTTCAAGTGGAAGGGGACAGGGGAATCTGTCAGTGTGGGGGCAGGGTCGGCTCAAGACGCAGCCATTCCACAGGACGATTTAACAAGAGACAAGTCCTCCTGATTCTGAGGGGCCCCTATGGTCATGGGAGGCTTTATTTTTTCAGAGAAGCCACTTTGTACACAGAAGCTCTCTCCAGTGGCTGCCTGTGCTCAGTATCAGGGCCAGTCCTGCCCACTCGGAGAGCATCCTAGCCCCCCTCACAAGGGGGTAGGGCAGACTTGAATAGATATTTTAACATTTGTATTCCTTTTACCACGATCATAACAGCATGAGATGGCATGAAACTTTATTTTCATTTTTGTAAGAGGTGAGAAAAGTAATGTAAAAAATCATTTTGGATCTATTAACTGAAACCTATTTAATTTTATCAACCAATGTCACCCCAACACATTTTTAAAAATCATATTAGACAGAATTTGAAATAAAAAGAATTTTAAAAAGGAATGGGAGGCATGAGGGACATTTAAATTTAAAACTCAGACAGACCGCTAGCATTAGACCTAGAGGCTATGGCGGAGATCTGAATGGGTAACAGCATATCTGAGAGTCACTAATAGGTATGTGCTGAATGAAATCACAGGTCTAGATATGTACATGGAAGGGGCGGAGCAAAGAGGAGTAATCAGCAAAAGAAACCGAAAAACAAATCACAGGAGTAAGATCTTGGAAGCCAAAGAAGAGATAATTTTAAGAAACAAGAATGACAATACAGCAATTGTCACAGTGTAAAAAAACATGACTCATTCGAAGCAACCATAAATTAATTTTACTTTCATCTTTCACTGATCCTTTAACTACATTGCATGAGGCAATACCCCCCTGCCTGCCACTTGGATATAAGGTAAGTCAGTTGTATGACTTTTCTGATCTTTTATAAGTTATAGAAAGTGCTAAAGTTATTTTAAATTGCAAAGCACAGGTCAACAAAAAGAGCAAAACTAGAAGCATCACACTTCTAGATTTCAAAATATATTACAAAACTATAGTAATGAAAACAGCATGGTGCAGAGCAAGGAGCAACGGGTATTTCTCATAGCCAGATGAGGACCACGAGGAAGAGAGACAGCTTGGCATTGTCTCCGTGCCTGCACAAAGGGTGACCCACACATCTAAAGGGTCCTGAGTAGAGAAAATACTGAGATTCCTATGGGCTGCAAAATTATTTAGCAACAAACTGGCAGAGACACCTGTGACTACACCAAAACTGTAGGTCAGAGATACCGAGGGACAGCAATCAGTGAAGAAGTCATGGAAAACACCAGCCCCAGTGAAAAGTCAACTTTGTACAGGTGCGAGACCAGAGACAGCAGCCTGCTTTGGGTGTTGCTGGTCCAGTGAATCCCTACCCCTCTTGCAGCCTGTGCACGAGAGAAAAACAGCGCAGTGTGGCTCTCAGACAAACAGAGCCTTATGCCAAAGAAACAGACGTCAAGCAGCATGCATTAAGAAAAGATATGTAATAAAACAAAAAGTATTTTACTAAATATGTTAAATATCATGGTGAAATTTTAAAAATCACACTGAACGTTAGTAGAAGGCCAAATTAACTGGTTTGAGTTCTTCCTCAACAATTCAACCAGTTTCGCTGTCTGCACTCTGATGGAGCTGTTAATGAAGAGTGGGTGGCTGAAGGCAGGCAGCAGGGGACGGCATGCTGAAACAGCCCGGCCATCCCAACTCCTTGAGTAACTAGCAATTACCGTTATAAACACATACACACAGAGACACATCTGTACTGAGAAACACATTCGTGTGGTTTATAAGGAACAAAATGCCACTTGCTTGGAGACAAGAACACTGAAGAATTAATGGATATAGTCCCAACTCTAGACAAATTGATAATCTAACCAGGAAAAAACAAAAAACAAAACTCATGCAATTGGCATTCCAGCTCATCTTCAAAAACACTACAATGGCCCTGGTCAGCGTGGCTCAGTGGGGTGGGCATCGTCCCTCAAAGCAAAAGGTTACCCGGTCAATTACCAGTCAGGGCACATGCCTGGGTTGCAGGTTTGGTCCTTGGTTGCGGTGTGTATGAGAGTCAACCAATAAATGTTTCTCTCTCACATTGATGTTTCTCTCCCTCTCTTTTTCCCTCCGTTACCCTCTCTCTAAAAATAAATAAAATCTTTCAAAAACACAGCAGTGAACACAAATGCATGAGGGTAAATGCCCATGGATATAGAGGAAATGAGAAGTAGAACATTAAAGAAGGCAACTTTGAAAAGTGGTTGATTTCATTTCAGATGTACTTCATATACTGGGGGGGAAATCACATCACTGCATGCGAAGATACGTTTCTTATCTGCCAGTCTTTAAGCATAAATTAGAAAGGCAAGGGTGACATCGATGGACACAGTAAACCAATAAATAAGCAGTAAATTTGGGGGCCATGAAAAACAAAATGTAGATGCACATATATTAACCTATCCTAGCCCTTATAGTGTGTGTGTATGTGTGTGTGTGTGTGTGTGTTTTCTTCTAGGGATATCTCTTTATCTGTCTTTCTCCACAGCCAAATTATAAGTTCTTTGAGGGAAAAGGATTTTATCAGGCTAAATATTCCCAGGCCCAAATAGATATTTAGGGACGTCTATCAGTGTTTAGCAACCTGTACATTGTGACTCTAGGAAATCCTCAAAGATTACCTTTATGTTTAATAAAAGCAGACATCAAAGAGTCAAAATATATCAACCAACTAAAGAGGACGAAATTACTGCATTTCACAAAAGACACTGCCAAAAAAGTCACCGTTGGTAAAAAAAAAAAAAAAAAAGAAAAGAAAATTTTAAAGTCATTGCAAATATAATTATAAACCTTTACCTCCCAGTCTGAGGATCGAATCCGAAGTACAGGTCCCGACAGCGGTCACAACGGGGCCCAGCGGTGGAAGCGTCTTGGCAAACGCACTGCCCGGTCCGGCCGTCACAGATGCGGCTGACCGCACCAGCTGTGTGGCAGGCACAGGGCAGGCAGCCCGTGGCATTGCCTGGGGAGGCATACAGACCTGGAATAAAACAGTGAAAACACTGAATACACACTCCCCACCCAGTCTTCTCTTGAAAAGACGGTGTTTGGATCACATCAAAACACAGAACACGCTGTAGAGGCACTAAACTAACTCCCACAACAAATAGGCTTAGGGCTGTTCTTACCCAGGGTGTCAGATATCTCCACCAAAAGGCTGAGTCAATAATTTGCATTGCACCTAGTGTCTCCGGGACACCGGGACTTCAGTGCATTTAAAACAGACTTCATGATCTCCGGTTTCTCTTCATGAAACCTGGTCTTCCTCTAACCATCTCCACGCTAACACAAGGCAGCGGCACATCTTCGGATGCCCAGTCCGGAGCCCCGACACATCTTTTCTGGGGTAGCCAGCTAAAACACAGGATGCCCAGTTCAATTTGGATTTCTAACAGACTGCGATTTGTTTAGTGACAGTGTGCCACATCCGTTATTTGCTTCTATTTAAAATGAACTGGAATTCAAATTTAAATGAACATCCTGTATTTTGCTAAAACTGGCAACCCTTCGGACCTTTACTCCCCCCACTCTTCATAGCTAATTACCAAGTCACAGGTACAGTCTTCTAAGAGATTGTATCTACTTTCCAAGCTGGCTGCCACCTTAGTTAAAGTCACCGCCAAGTTTACACTATACACCAGAGGCTATAGTAAGGGCTTTATATTCATTATCTCACTTAGTTCTCTCAGCAGTGCTGACAATTCAGGTATTATTATTATGTTTGTTATATAAGTTAGAAAGCTGGAGGTTAGAAAGGTTAACAAACGTTCATAAAATGATCAGGTTAACAAATAGCAGACTCCAGATCGGAACTTAGGCACTTAACCAGAGGCTGTCTCATCCCATGATGCCCTTCCCATCCCCCTCGAGCTACCCTTCACAGAGCACTGCATCAATCTTTTTCAGAGCCCAATTTCAACATCCCATTCCTCAGTTTAAAATTATTTGATGACGTCCTATTTCTTTAGGGGGGAAAATTAAAGCCCCTCACACAGCCTTAATCCTCCACTCAGGTCCCACCGTCTCTCCACCTGCAGTGCACTGGTCATCGCCAGCTCAGTCTGCCCCATAACTCTTTCCCTTCTTGATACCTGAAGGCCTCTTCCTGGCGATCCTGTCTGCTGACATGCCCATCCCCCACGTTTCCTGCTTAGCTCACTCCTACACACAGCAGGTCTCCTGACTTCCTTGAACAACCCGACCCAGGCCCGTTTAGGCAGGCCCATCCCCTCTCACAGCAGGCGCTTCTTTCCTTTCCAACCTCGTGAAAATTATAATCCTCGTTTCCACCACATCGTAACCTCCACGAAGGCAGGAACCTCCTCTGTTGAATTCATCACTATCTCCCCAGCATCTGGTGCAATGCTCAGCACAACACTACCAAATTATTAAATATACACTGAGTCCCACAGGTACCTAAGGAATCCCCACAGAATTTACATTAAGTATTAGCCCATTTTTATTACAGCAAAAAAAAAGAAAGAAAAATATGATTAAAAATATTTTCAAGTTTCTTCCAATTTCTTAGACCGAGAAGGTGGAAGTCAACAGTTATAAAATGGAAAAGGATTTGGACATTTGAATGATGGAGCAGGCAAATGAGAGAGAAACCACCCCTGGTGTTTCCAGGTGTGCTTGTGTGTGTGTGTGTGTGTGTACACATACATGCACAAGCACACAGGCATGATGCTAAGAAACTTTAATGGAAAAATGGGGAGAGGGATTGCAGAGGGGTCATCACGAATGAAGCTCTGGCAGGTGAAGCTGAACTGGACAATCGTTGTGGTCCTGCATTTAAGGATACAAATTGTCAGTGATACTGAAAGAGAGAGAATGAGTGCCAAGTAAATCCACGTTCTTCAGGGGAAGCAGGAGGTCATGGCGACGCTCTGAAGCTCCTTTGAGGCTTTTGTCGAAAACAAGCCATTTTTTCACAGCCCTGCATGTTCTCGCTTAGAAAGCTTCAGGAGTAGTAAAATAGAAAACTCGGTGTTCAATAAGAATTGTTAAAAAAAGGAAGTTCAAAATCTGTGCCATTCAGCTAGAAAGAACCATTGCTGTCCTATTTATCGTGATTTACAAACTAGATTACGTCCTTTTCTTTTTTTTTTTTTTTTGCATCCACTGACAGCAATTTGCCTTACAGGTGTTTCCAAAAATAGTGCGTGGCCAAGCCGATGAACGTCTATGCTCGCCCCTGACGCAGCATGTGCTCCACGTCACAAATTTAGACGACTTCTCTTTTGGATTCAAGATCACCGAAGCTGTGACTCTCTCTGTTTTTCCGCTTGTGGAGATACCTGGACCTTTAAATCCATGATAGCATCGTGAATGGACTAACGGCTCTCTGATTTGGATAAATTACACATTAGCACAGATACTTAGGAGCAGAATTAATTTAGACCCACTGCAATAGCTTTAAGCCACAGAGAATTCTAGAACAATGAAGGATGGTTTTTACAAGAAATGATTTATTAGATAAATCGGTAAGAACAAGGAGGGTACATTTTAGTGCAGAAGACGGGGTTACCCAAGTTTAGGAGAATCGCGAATGCCATAGAAAAAGAGAGAGAGATTAGCAGGGAAGAACAAAAAGGGTATGAAAATGCCTAGGGAGGCTGCAACCTAGAGGTAAGAGCTCCAAGGAAAAGATTACACTGGAATTTGTCTTGGGGTTAATTTCCCTCCGCCCCTCAGGAGCAGGATAAGAAAGGTTAATCTCACCAGTATTTTAGTTGTCCTATTTTTAAGCAGTTCTAATTAGGATGACTCAGGTACCTTCCTGTTCAATGATTACTTCTTGCCTTACCTGAATGTGCCTAATTCTAGACCATTACCGTTCCTTTTATGACTTCCAACTACAGAAAACATCTCCCTTCCCTCCTCCTCAAGCTGCGGCTCCTGAGTGCAGCTTCAAAATAACTGACCTCAATTTCGTCCCTGTAACTCCATACGGTTCTGATCCCCTTTCAGGAGCTCCACTGCGTGTTCCCGTCTTTGTGTGTCTGTGTCATTTCCATGGGTCTTTTTGGAGATTTCTTTCCATGAATGATTTTGCGCCGCACACTTAAATCAGGCACAGTGATCAGAACAATACCGTTCCCTTACCTTATGTAGTGCCGAGAGTGCACACATCTGTGGCACAAATCAGCCCACTCAAGTGTATTATTGTCCCAGTTTTATTGGCCGCTAACCCATGGTCCCGAGCAAGATAAGTCTCGTGTGGAAAACAATGGGTTTCGCAGCTAAAGCAAAAAGTCCCCCGTATCATAAAACAGCGTTGCTTTATCTTGGAGAAGGTTTATAGAATCCTTAGAGTTCAAAGTTATTAGCAAGGCAGTTGGTATTATCTCCTGTAGTGGCTATTTGCACAACACAGTACCTGTCTTGGGCATAAAAGAAGAGCCCATTTCCTAGCAATGTCCCTCCCGAGGACTATGAACAACTAGGTTTTACCAAGGTCTTGAAATGGGAGAAAGAAAACAAGTTTAACCTCTAGGCCTTATTCAGAAAAGGAGGGCAGAGCTGAGGCTAAGCACTAATTATAAGCCATTTGGAAGAAAGGACTCTCAGCTAAGCCCGAGGAGTGGGCGTAATGCCGAGAGAAGAGCCCAGGGAAGACTCTGTGGCTCGCCCATACCGGGTAACGAAAGAGCATCTCAGCAGTGGTGTTTACCAATCAATGTGTTCAGAAAAAAAGTACAGTAGGTGATGCCAATCTTCAAATAAAGACAGTAATAATTCTCCTTCATTTGGTCATCTTATATAAAAATAATGCGAACATTATTACTCATAGATTTGATCAAACATAGATAAATGCATAAATATAAGTTAGTAGCATTCACTTCGAGGTGTAATTTCTCTTATTTAAAAGACTTTTCTGAATTCTTTTTCTACTAGCTTAAATGTACATTTTAAATTCTCCGTTCTGCTTTCTTCTTCCTGGACTGCTAAACCCTCCTCGAACCAACTCCTGTTTAGCTGTAAAACTCGGCTCAGAAATGACTTTCTCATCAAAGTCCTCCATGTCCCTCGAACTTCAAGCATTAAACAGTCTGCTTTCTCTTCTAGATCTTTATATGGTACATTTCCAATATTACACTTATCACATAGGTATATTTACTTGCAAGTCAGCTTTCCCTAGTAAACCATAAAACATTAATGTGTGTGTCTGTGTGTATGTTCATATATCATAGACCAGCATACTCCCTGGTACACAGTAATTTACTCGATAGATATTTATCAAAAAAATGAATAAATGAATTATATTGATGGAAGGCTGAATGGATGCACAGGTGGATGGATGTTTGGGTATCTGTTACCCCTTAAAATATAAGATAATCTTTTTAACCTGAAAAGAGAAATGGTAAACATAAATCTGTGAGTTCTGAGCGTGAGGGTGGCCTGACTGAGGAGGGAAAGTATATGAATCAGGGACCATAACTTTAAAATGTAATCCTCACATAGCAACAGATAGAACAGCGCTTCAGAAAGAAAATGTCACCCCCAAACCAGGTCTCCTGTTCTGACGACACAGGCTATAATCACATGCTCATATAGAGGAAAACTTTATATGACTTCTCTGTTGTATTTAAAAAATTAATTAAAAATATATAATTTTTTAAAAAAACTAGTTTTCCTACTTCTGTGAATATCCATGAAAGGCCTCCATAAGTGTATTCTTTAAGATTCCAATCTAATAGCAATTTTAAATAATAATGCTCTGATCACAGCTTGAAGATGATAGAACGGCATGCACATGGAAAACAGACAGATGTGTACGTGTTTCCATAACCCACAAAGACACTTTCAAATTCTTTGATCCCATTTTTCTCAGCCTCGGTCGTTACCAACAGTACGCCCTACAGACCTTTGCAACTATCTGAAATGCTTCTCCAACTGAGGCCAAGGACGGCATCCTGTTTCCGGACCTCTCGGCTCAGCCATTCAGTGCTTGGTCACTGCAGCCTCCCCCAGGAGTCTGTTATGTTTCATTTTATAACTATTATTTGATTCTACACCACAAATGAGGTAGCCCAAGACCTGAAGCAGTAAGCCAATAAACGGGCTGAGGTTAGTTTGAGGGTGGAGGAAGGTTCCAAATACCTGTAAGTAAGTTTGTCTGTCTTAACCCACCCTCAAATATTCATTGAGGGGAGATTTACGATAAATAGTGAGCTATTCAGGAAAAAAATGTTGCCCTCTTTCAGAGTGCAGATTCTGGATTTGCAAGTGGATCTGGACCTGTAAACGGCTCTTCTACTGCATTAGAACCCACTTTCCATACTATACAATGGGAATAAAAATGGCTCTTCAATCATAGAAATATTGTGCATATTAAATGGGGCTTTCAGACAAAGCCCTCTGCTAGGGCCTGGCAAACAACAGATACTCCATGAATATTATCGATTATCATCACTGCAATTTCTACTAGGCAGCTTTCTATGAAGGTGAGAGTTTCCTAAATTAAAGTTTAAATAATGACTTGTCAATGATTTGTTTTTTCCAGATGCGCCTGAGATTCTGGTCCACACTGCCTATGACCATTCCCATCCTAGTGGTTTATCAAGGGGGAGGCTCTTAATACTGTAAAAAATCACATTAACCCAGAAAGCTGTTTTACTGAACACTAGGATACGTGGCTTAACGGAATCTCAACTTCGGTGCAGCATTTGTTAATGAAGTACCAGCCACCTAGTTCCAATCCCACTGGCCAGGTCTGGCCTGCAATTCTGGTGCCTGAGTTCATTACTTAACAAATGCAACATGCCTCTTAATGAAACCAAAGACATTGTCGTACTTTTTAATAGTCTGTAGCAATCGTAAAACAAAACCAGAAGTAAACACCAGAGGGAAGCATGAGGCACGGTCCTATTAGCACAAAACATGTCATATGAAGCTGTTTTCATTATAAGTTAGCCTTTATTTTATTCCAGGGCCGCAGAGGCCTCCATAAACCCTCACTGCCCCTGGTTCTCAAGGACAAGGGTGGGTCATGGGCTCGAGAGGCCATGACACCTTCCCCGGCTTTCTCAGCCGGGCCTCTAAGGGCCTGCTGAACGGGATGAGGTCACCCTGCACTAGGACACACACACACACACACTCTGCGGACACATATTTAGTGCTGTATTTATTACTGCAGGTATGTGTACATTCATATATGTACACACGCTCCAAATAATTTTAAATGAAAGCATTTTAAAAATACTTAATGGAGGTTAAGCAGCATTTTTAACCTCTGTTCAAGTTATTGAATGGCATATTAAAACCAATGTGGCTCTAATGTACCTTCTAATGCGTGCGGCTGCTTTAACAAATTGCCTATAAATTTTAGTTGAATTAAGCCTATTCCTTGTACATCCAAGTAAGGTTAGGTTAATAATACATGAGGCTTCATTATATGCACCTTCCTTAATAATGTTTTTGAACAAAGTGGGGCAGGCATCTCTGTGCAGCTGCCTAGTTCGGGCCAGTAATATTGACAGTCACAGATGAGAGAGGCAGGCAGGGGGTCTTCAGACGCACCGGCGCACCGCTCCAGGCCCCGACGCTCACACGCCGAGCCCTGGGGGGCCCCCAAGCCCACAGTAACCTGAGACTGGTCTTGGTGGCGTGTTGAAAGAAGTGAAATGAGAGCGTCAGCTAAGGTGCCTGCTGCAGGCCCAGCTACCTGAAGCATCTGCTTCTGATACAGAGAGTTCAGGATCAGGGTGCTCGATTGCTTTTCCAATACAAATGTAACAGTAAGAGACACATTCGACAGAGTTTCTGAAGCCATAAGAATGCAGGATCGAAAACAAAAGAGAGCAAGCGAGCTCCACACACACACACTCTGGCCTTTTCATAGGCTGCACAGCTGTGTACGGAATCTCGTTTTGTCCAAAAAGAAATGCACGAGGCGCTTAAGCTACGTTTTTCTTTCCTCCCTTGCAGGGCAGAACAAACTCCACACTGTCCCCCTGTTGGAGTCATGAAAGGAGTGCCCACAGGCCTGCACGGTGCCCACCATGCTTACGAGAATGCCCCTGAGGGGTCTTTACGTAAAATCGTCCCCTTCATTCAGAAAATATACAAGAAGCACCCGCTGTGGGCATGCTGTCCCATGTGCCTGGGATGGGGCTCTGAACAGCCTCAGAAACGGCCACTGGACTCGCAGGCTGAAGGGAAGGACACGGTCTGAAACTCCCGGAAAGGAGGGCAGAGAGTTCATGGGCGTTCCCCGTTACCTGGCCTTTCTACCTACACTGACAGGAAGCCAATGGACAGAAGTATCACCTTGGCTGCCTGTTGAGAAGCCGCTGAAGAGGGATAAAGGGTTGGGGAGGCTTTTCAAATAGTCCAAGAGAAAGAATATAACGGCAGGTACCAAGATAGATAAGTGAGGGTGTCGAGAAGTAGCCAAATTTGGATATATTTGAAGGTAAAATCAGCAAGATTGATTTAGATAGAAGAGACAAAGAATGGAAAAACAGAAGACTCACAGGATAACGGCCAGGATTTGGCCTGAAAAGATTACAACCCAGGAAATAACAGGCTAACATATTCAGTTATGCATAACTGATTGAATGATGTTTTTCTTCTGATACGGACAAAAATGAAAAGAAACCAAAGAACAGGAAAGAAAATAGAAACACCTGCAGGGAGAGGCCAACAATAAGCTGATTTATCAAGGCTGCAAAACTATGGAAAGAAGTGTTTGGAATTACAGGTTTCCAGAGTTTCCAAGGTCAAGTGTAGGTAAACCCTTCCCCAACCAGAAGGTCTTGCATTTTGAGATGGGTTTTCTCTTTAGAAGTTAAACCAGGGAGGGGTTGAGCTCTACAAGGGCAGGGACGAAGTGCAAAGTAGTCACAGGGTTATATGAAAGGCGGCCTGTGATAGTTATTTCATGTGTCAGTTGGGCTAGGCTTGGTGTTCAGTTGTTTGGTCAAACACTGGTCTAGATGTTGCCGGGAAGGTGTTTGACAGATTTTCCCAGAATATAAGAACACTGATCTACGGGCCCAACGAATTCCCAGAAAAATTATTTAACCAAAAAAAAAATCACATCATCATGAAATTTTCTGAAATGATCTATAAGGAAATGGTAGAAGATTTTAGAATGTAAAGAAGAAAAAAATAATCAAGTTTGATTGGCATCACTAGAAGATAATGGTGAAATAATGATTTTTGAGTGAAAACGGTTCTATAAAGTGCTAAAATTTCAAATAGCTATACAGGTAAAGCAACAATAATTTCAGACATTCAAAATTCTGAAAAGAAAAAGTACTTCCCTCCTTGTACTCTCCTTGTTCACAAGTCAGTGGGGTGTGTGCTCTACCAAATACACAAATAAACACAAGAAAAAGAAAATATTTGGGGACAGGGCCACGGACACAGCAGACACGTGAAGAAAG
>PVKM010043508.1:0-12492 GCA_004027735.1 Carollia perspicillata | reverse complement strand
CCACTGATTATACTTTGCAAACATACATTACACAGAGCTATCACAGAGCTTTGCCTGTGCTGATGCTCCTGCCCAGGTTTCTCTTCCTCTTCTGTTTTTAATCATTCTCAGGACCTAGCTTACTTTTCTTCCCAAGTAAAACTTCACTGATCCAGGCAGGCCACAATAAATCATATTTCTCTAACCTCCTGTAAACATTTCTGTGATATTATTCATTTTCCATTTATCTTCAGACCAGTCCGAATTGGACCAATTATGCTACATATTAGTAAAGGTATTCTAAGAGCCTGAACAAGCTATACCAATATATCGGTGCTATATTATTTATTTCTCACTCAGGCCACACTGAAAGTGAACATGTTTGTTAAAGGACTTTCTTAGATAGCTCTCTTCTAAGCTGTGACTCAGGGACTTAGGCTTCCTCCAGCTCGTGGTGCGTCCCCTCCAATATATGGCCCCAAGAGAAGAGAGCACAAGGAGCTCACGCTGGGTTTTTAACCCCCTCAGCCTTGAAGCCTCTCACAATACTTTCACTCACAGCCATCGTCCAGAACTAGTCACATGAGTCCTCTTAAAAGCAAAGGGGTTGGGACATGGGGGCTGTGACGACTCTGCTGTGTCTTTGCTGGTTGGTTTGCCATGTCCACCCTGGCTGGCCTCCCCTCTTTCTAGGATTTATTTGGCTGGTATAGTGCAGGGACTCAGAAGAAGAAGGTCATGAGTAGGAAAAGGATGGTGTGCCAGTTGCTGCTGAAATTTTTATAGAGGCCTAAGACTACCTATCCAAGGTCTAGTGCCTTCTCTCTTCATACATGTATAAAACTATTCAGCCACATCATCGACACGCTGATGCTTATTTCCCATCACAACTGCTCTAAAAATTCATTCTGATGTAATTTCCCCTGAACAGACTTGTTACACTGAAGAGGATACAGGCAAAGTGATTTACTCCAGGTCCCACACTGCATCTAGAAATGGTCCAGGTACAGCAACTCCCTATTTTATTTTGCAAAAGGTCACTGTATTTGCACTTCAGCACACCATAGAAACAACTGTCAGGAAAGATAATTGCATTGAGGTGGAAGGCAAAGGGAAAGAAATGGAAATGACACAGAACCAACCTTCACGGTCGTACTTGGTGCCGGATGTCTTCTTTCTGCTGTCTTTTTTATGCACCCAGCAGTGGTTTGTTATGAGCCCCAGTTGCTACTCAACCACATCTTCCTGCCTTCAAATCTAATAGAAGAAAGTTAGTCCTGTTAATGGGCTAGTCCGGACTGCTCCATGAATAATTTTGCATTTTAGTTACATTATAAGCTACATAAACTTCTGCACCTAGCCTAGGCAACAAATCATGTTTATAATACTATTTCCAAGAAGAAATGTGCTTCAAGATCCAAATAGAAGACCGACTTGTTTATCTGGTGGTCAGTCCTCTAAGTACCCTGGGAGGCCCCCCTCTCTGACATGCTCCGGGGTGGGGTGGATCACGCACTACTTTTTGCCCTCCAGTGCTGGAGTATGCTACTGTCAGCTTGTAACCTTGTCATCCAAGCAGTGTGAGTATTATTGCCTAGCTTATTAGGTAAATTATGGCAACTGTTCAAGTGGTGAAAGGACAAAAAAGAACAGGAAGCGTGATGCACTAATGCTCTTTTAACAAACTGATTGCTATTTTACTTTTAAAATAAGTCATAGATTTGAGAAACTGAGTGAGTTATCATTTCAGATGATTTTAATGAAGGCTGGTTCATTTGCTTGATGACTGATGTTTTGTGTGTCTCAACTACGACATTACAGACACGAAGTATCTGCACCCACATCCACATTCAAAGAGCCAGCCATGTCCCTCTCCTGAGGTGACTCAGGCAGCGCATTCCAAGCCCATCTGTGATCAGTCATAACACTTGGCATTCTGTCCTGCCTCTCTCTGAAGGCCAGCACTGTTAATGTCTCCCAACTGCTTATAAAGTGATTTGCATAATGAGTATGTGCCTTTCGGCACAGAATCCCTTATTCATCTAGTTGCTTTTCTTTAGCAACAGAAACTCAATACTGCTATCGCTAAAGCGACAGTGCCTGTGCATGGCAATAAGACATGTGGAAACTAATCTAACAATTTTATCAATTTGACTCATGTAAACATTGAAATCTGATCATTAAGAACAAAGTTACGTTTGAGGTTCAAGGTAACTTGGTTTATTGGCAGTGATTGGATAACTGCTCCTGAAGCATCTTTCCCTTCCCTCCTGGACTAACAGCCGGACTATGTTTTTTAGCCTATGTCACAGTGGAAATGCGACTCAATTTTGGCTCATGGAATGTGAAAGGAAGTGATATGTTCTTTTCAGGACTTGTCTGTAAAAACCACCTGTGTGATCCTGTGCTCTCTCTCTTCCTTTGTGTGCTAGCTAGATGTGGACACCCAGGGAAATCTGGAAAGCCACCCACTGAAGATGGGAAAGATGGCAGGAGTCCGGGCTTCAGATGACTACACATGCCCCCTTCCAAACTGCACTCCGCCGAAGGATTTATGTGACCAAGATAAATTCCATTTACGAACCTATCAAAAGGTGTAGGAATTGTCCTCTAGCCTGACTTTAATATTATTTACCATACATATTTAATTGCTGAATTTTTACTTCAAGCCAGTAGTTTCTGTTCAGGGACAATTTTACCTCTTCTCAGGACGCATCTGGACATATTTGGCAACATCTTTGATTGTCAGGACTTGGGGACAGAAGCAGAGGTGGTTGCTGTTGGCATCTAGTGGGCAGAGATCTGTGATGCTGCTGAACACCCTGCGGTGTACGGGACGGCTCCTCACATGTCATCTTGTCCAAATGCCAGTGGTGCTGAGCTTGATGAACCCTGCTTCAGGCTATATCCACATGGCAACACTAAATATCATCAAAATATTTGGTTAGTTTTATTATATGCTTCATTTAGTAACCTCCCAATCCTGCCTTTGATTGATTTGGACTCTCATTTTGGTGCTGTGATGGACTGATAGCTTTGATCACTAAATTGTCATTTGTGCAAAGCTCCGTACCCTCTACATCTTCCTGCCCACCTCCATCGCCCTCTCCCCTCGTCCTCCCTCATGCTGTACAATGTTTGCCACCATGTCTGTTGCTGTGCCTTCGGCGATTCTCACAATGCCTGACAGAGAGAGTTTGATAAATGATTCATGAACAAAACCAAATGAATGTAAATAAAAGCACAAAGAGAGAAAAAGGAATGAATGATTCCTTGTCCTTGACTCTCCCTCCCCCTTAGGTTCTATGCCATGACATTGCTTTGGTTCTTCTCTCTCCATTGTCTTCTTTCGTCCTCTAGATGCAGTTCATCCACAAGAGAGACATTTTCTCTTCTTTCTCTTCCTCCACTAGGTAACTCAACCAACACATCTATTCCAACAACTCCCAAAATTCATCACTAACCCGAATTTTCTCCTGAGATTCAAGGTCAAACTATGCCAGTCTGCACTTACTTGCACATTCCACCATTGCTTGCAACTCATTTTGTCTAAAGCTAAGTATTATCACTGACCACAAAAACATCATATATCTCCCCACCCCTTTCCATGTTTCATTTTTTCCATCAGAGTCACAATTATTCCTCTTTGGCACCAGCTAAGACTCTTCCCTCACCTGACATACTGCCAGGCGGGTCATAGGTGCTTGGCAATTACAGCGTCTCTTTCTCTCTCGGCACTTTGTACAGGTTGTCTGGTATTGCTTTAAGTTGCCATTTTCTTGTTCAGATTTTAAAGATCCAGAGCAGCACTGATTAAAAGAAATACAATGTGAGCCATATATGTAATGTTTAACTTTTCAGCAGCCACATTAAAAAGTGAAAAAGAAACAGGCAGACTAGTTTTATTTAACACGATATGTTCAAAACATTATTATTTCATGTACTCAAAATAAAAACAAGGTATTTAATACAAAAAGCATCACTTCATCGACTCAAAATAAAAGCATGTGTTCAATATAAAATCAGTAACGTATCTGACATTTTTCCATAGTATCAGAATTTAGTGTGTTGTGTGCTTACAGCTCATCACACTTTGGACTGGCCATGTCTCAGGTGCTCGGCACTTACATGTGGCCAGTAGCTACCCTAGTGGGCAGTGCAGCACTAGAGCTTAGGGATTTCATCTCATGCTTGTTTGTGTTCACAATCTCTAGGACAAAGTCTGGCACACAAATGTGTTTGGCCAAACAAAGTAACCTCAATGTCATGGAACTCGCTTTTCATTGTCCTAACATGCTGCAGAACTTAGATTGTATACATCTTATTCTTGTTTATTGGATGCTATGAATTATTTTCTACTGGCTTAACATAGTATGTGCCTTTCCCTCCCTCTAACATTTTGAGATTAGAGCCATTCACAGTGTTTTCTAACCCGACAATGCATTGCATAGTGACAAATAGAATGAATGGATATAGTGATGCTCAGATAACACTTAGGCTGAAATAAAAATTCATTTTCTATTTTACTTATAAATTTAGAAGTTTAACTATGTTTATAGAAAAGCATTTTTACCAGATTTTCTCTCTAGAATAGTAATCAATTTTATTATGCTACTGTATTTAACTATTTTGATTACTAACCAATATAGGCTTATTGTACCAAAAAAATAAGAAAATGTACATAATGTAATATGTGTGTACAAACATTGTGGCATAAAAGCAGACAATGAAATGATAGGTGCAGTACAAAACTCCCTGAAAGACTGGAAAACATAACAAAATGTTAAAAAACAGCTGGGTTTTTTTTTTTTGGTAATATATAGGCTATAGAAAAATGTTTTTTGCCCTTTTGTGTTGTTCTTATTTTGTTTTGTGTAGAAGATTTTCTGAAAGATATTACTTTAGTACTTAGTAAAAAATAAACACACACACACATGTTATACTGGGTCAAGTTCTTCATTAGAAATATTTAGATGTTTGCTAGTGGCTATTACTTCCTTGTATTTTAATAGTCACCCATTTCTAAATCTTGACCTATTAAGTTAAATAAACCAAGAAAAGATGTTTATTCTGTCTCTAAAAAAGTACAGATTTATTTCCTGTCATCATTCCATACTTCTAATTTATTAGGATAAGTTTAATTATTTATCTGGGTTTCCTCTTTTTATACTTTTCTATAAATCATGATTTTGATTGCTGAACTCAAATACATACTGATTGTGCTGATGTTTGCATTCCATATATTATCTCCTCCCCTCCAATCTCCTGTCCCACTCCCCATCCACCCAGCCCAGGCTGAGGCCCTCTTTCAGGCATTATTAGAATCACTCCTTCCTTTGGAGACTGTTTTAACAACATGGATTGCAGAACAGTCAATAACAAGAATACTTTGTTAAGCCTTTATTGAGACATTTGACATTCAGATACACACGAAGATAAAGCAAATGTTTAATCTTTTAAAATCTGATTTTATTTTTTTAGTAAAGAAAAGCTTTGAAAAAATTTTTAATGTGAAGTTTATTTTTTCCTTTTTTTTAAAGATTGCATTTATTTATTTATTTATTTATTTATTTATTTATTTATTTATAGAGAGGAAGGGAGGGAGAAAGAGAGGGAGAGAAATATCAATGTGTGGTTGCCTCTCATGCACCCCCTACTGAGGACCTGGTCTGCAACTCAGGCATGCGTCCTGACTAGGAATGGAACTGATGACACTTTGGTTCACAGCCCACGCTCAATCCACTGAGCTGTACCAGCCAGGGCTATTTTTTCCTTTCTCATTCCCAAACAATACAATATACATGGCATACATAATAATATTTTTAAAACATAAACAGTATTCTCAGCTTAGAATTCTCGATGGATTCCCAATGCAATTGAAACAACACTGAAACACTTTTCTATGACCTACAGGAACCTACAATATGTCTTTTCTTTCTAGCCCATAGGCTCCACCCTTTTGAATTTTCTTTCTCTCTTTCTTTCTGTTCCTCAGACACTCTGGAGTCCCATTTCTGAGTGACTAAAACACATTTCCCCATCATCTTTGTAAGGCTGCCTTTCTCACCATTCACACCTCATCCTGACCTTAGAGAGGACCTCATTGACTGCCTTAGCTTCATTGTTACTGCCCTTCCCCCTCCTCCTTAGCATTTTCTATCTCATTAAATGATTTCACAGTTTTTATAGCCTTCTTTCCACCAACACTTAATGCACTTAGTTTTTCATTAATGCATATTATCTGTCTCCTTAGCTAGAATCTAAGCACCACCAAACTGGAACTTTTTCTGGTATCCCCATTTTCTTAGAAGTGTGCCAGCTACAGAATAGGCACAAAATAAATGTCTTTCTTTGGGGACTGAAATAAAAATCGGCATTGAGTAATATGCAGTAGCTGTGCCTTATTTGCTCCTGAAAATGGCTACAGGATCTGCTGCTCAGGACGTAAGGAACACACCTTCCATGTTCAAGTAGGCAAAGTCCTTTCTTTCAGTTCCTCACCTTCTCTTCGTCACCATTCTCAAATCAAAAGGGCCACATTGTCCTGATTGCATTTCCACCTTCTGACTTCACCAAGTACCTGGAGAGATTCCAATTCGTTTCTGTAACAGGAAATCAGCCTCAATCAACGCATGTCCGTGGTGCCCTTTGGTCTACAAAGGTGAAACTACAATACTATCGTCAGTAAGGCTTGTGCTTTCTCAGTTGAAGTGTGGCTTATCTATTATTACACATGTGCCCAAATCTGGAATTGGAGCATTCTTCTGCAATGTTGGCCAGTGGGAGCTGGTATGAATCTGTTTTAGAACTCAGGTCAAATGGGAATTATATTGGGTTGGCCAAAAGGTCTGTTTAGTTCTTTCCATAAAATAAGACACATATTTTCATTTTCACCAATAGGTTTATTGATTTGAATATGTTGGCTGTAATATGGTATAATGTTGATTGTTCTCAATTAATGTCTCGATTTGACTGCTATCGACTTCAGCTGGTCTACCAGACTGTGGAGCATCGTCCAGTGAGAAATCTCTACTAGCATGAAACTTTACAAACCACTTTTGACACGTTTGATCAGTCACAGCACCTTCTTTGTACACTGCAGAAGTCACGTATTGTGTTTCAGTTGCATTTTTACCTTTCCTGAAATAATAAAGCCTAACATGCTGAAAATATTGCTTATTTTCTTCCCTCTTCAATATTAAAATGGCTGCACAAAAATTCAACAATTTTGTTGTTTTTTTTAAGTGCCTGCCAATATGACAGCTATCACCATACAACCTAACAAAATTGTTTTGAATGAAGTTAAGGACAACTAAATGCTACTAGAGCCATCTTACAGAAAAAAAAAAAAAACCAACATTTTGGCCAACCCAATACCATGGTCTCACTAACAACATGGCCTAACCTATTTTTCTAATTCATCCTAAAATTTTAGTTAGCCATAATTGCCTATACCTTCACTGATTTAAAAATAAAAATAAATGTATCTTTCATAAGAAAATGGAAATTTAAAGCTCAAATGCAATTTAGATACAATCTAGTTTGCATAAGAAAACTGAAAACCGGGGTGAGGCTAAGTAACCTTCCAAAGGTCACTGAGCCAGGAGATGGCAGAGCCACGTTTAGACACCCAGCTCAGCACTCTACCCACTAATTTCTCTGCTGTCACAGTGTCTGTCACCTAGCAGGCAATCTATACAATCAGCAACACAGGAGTGAACAATGAACACAAAGAACTTCTTACAAACGTTTTCGAGTCTGGAGATTTGGCTTCAATTTGAAATAGTGATTATGATATCTTGGTGCTTTTCATTTATCTCTATCTTTCGAGGCTATAAAAGTCAAGTATGATTATTATACTCATGATACTAACTGTATGGTTATCTGACTCTCATGGATTTCAGTCTGTAGTCACACTGCCTGGTGGACGCCCCTGGAGTGTGTGTCCATCTTGGTGTTCACACTGAATGTGTGTACTTCTACTTCTCATGTGAATAGTGCAATAATGCTATTTCATTTATTTAGTGGTAGTTGTTTCTAAAAGGAAAGCAAATTAGGATGAATTCCTGGATATAATTGTCAATCGTTATTCTTCATGTAGAAATAATTTTAAAATATTTGATTGGCATTGGAATAATAAAAACAAGTTAACACTAGATGTAAAAGTATTTTTGAATCCTGTCTTCATGCACTTAGAGTATTTGGAAATTTGTAAGTTCTTTGCATGATGAGAAAGAAGTTCAATTTGACATTAGAAATCAAATTTTGTAAGATACAGGAAATTAAATAAATAAGACTTTCTAAAATTTTACTCTGAAAAGTAATTTAATGGCAAACATAATTTTATAAAATACAATGTCAAACTTTATTTAACATGTTTTAAAATTATGCTTCATGTTTTGAACGACACAGTCCAGCCACGTCCGGAGGAAACAGTCTCATTACCCAAGGGACTATTTTGCTTTCACTGATCAACAATGCAAGGGAGGGCTTCTCCACTATGTTCTGACTGTGATGACCTCTGTTCACTACTCTCTGCTCACTGGCTGCATGTAGCTTTCTTGAACTTACCCCGATTTACCTTTGCTCTGAAGCGGAGACCACAACATTGTGCTTTTCTTCTTTGTGGGTTTGTCCTCATTTGCCCAATGCCATGAGTCTTACTCTCACCAGCTCTCTTTACTGTTTCCCTTGATATGTGCAGCATGCGACTGCTCTTCTGTATCCTCCTGGAAAGGGGAAGAAATGACATAGTCCCTATGCTGCACTGGCAAGCAGTTCGTTCCACTGTCAGTAGTTTTTTAGCGTCCATTCTACAAGAGACTCGAACAGGCAGCAGAAAAATGATACCTCCAATCTTACATGAATGTGCCCAGCAGCACTGAAACAGCCTTATCTCCTGACCATCATTCATGTTCACTGAAACAGGTAATGATCAGAATAATGGTGGGTCTTACACTATTAAGTACTCAATGAACTGATCCCGGCCTGTGAACAATGTCTCTCTCTTCCTACCTTGGTGAGGTAAGAGTTTAGAAGTAGTTTTATGGGACTTACCACAGCTGGGAAGCCCAGGAGCAGTTGAAATTTATTTGTCTCTAGGAAGGAATGTTTTAGAGTTCTTATTGTGGGGGATGTTAAATTTTATAGTATTGCCACTTTCCCTTTCCTGAGACTTTCCTTTACTTCTGAAGGCAATTCTGCGAAATGAATATTATATGGAAATAAATCACAATGAATCGTGTAGGGTAAAAATTGAATCTGAAAATCTGTGTACTGAAATTTTATCAAGCAAAGCATAAGTTCCATTCCTTCCATGAGACCTTATTAAACCACCCCAGCTAGTGATTGCCCATCCCTCTAAATTGAAACATATTGGTATTTTTTCTACTATTCATTTACTAACCCACCACATTCCTTCTATTGGCACTTTGTACTGTTATGTACTTATTCATCTCTTTTTCCCTTGTGCTACCTTTAATAAACATATGACTTGTTTTTCTACTAGATTACAGGCACTTTTTTGCTGGACACTTCTGTTTTAAATTTTTTTTATTGATTGATTTTTAGAAAAAAGGGAAAGGAGACAGAAAGAGAGGAACAGAGAGACATTGATTAGTTCCACTTATTTATGCATTCATTGCTTTGTTCTTGTATGTGCCCTGACCTGAGATCGAACCCTTAACCTTAGCATATCAGGACAATGCTCTCACTAGCTGAGCTAACTGGCCAGGGCTCCAGGCCACACTCTTCTGTATTCCTTTTAGCATCCAAAACTGTCATTTTTGTGAAATAATTTTTAAAATTAAAAAGATGAATTTATTTCTATGTGAGTGCATGTTAGTTCTTGAAAGATGTTTCTGCTTTAGAGACACCAGAAACAGTAGTCTTTTAAAAAATTCTTGAACTTTTTATTTTATTTTTCAATTATGGTTGATATTCAATATGATTTTGTGTTAATTTCAGTTGCACAGCTTATTGGTTAGGTTGAGACACCAACCCAGTGGCGGCAGCACCAAGAGCAGGTTTAGACCCCTCTCCATAATCTCCCACATTCTTTGATATAATGTGGATTTTTATCAATATTATGAAAAGTATTGTGCAAACACAACTTTTAAGTTCCTTCTTCTAATAAGAACCTCTCTTATTTAGACATTCTCAAAGAACTTCTTCCCCCCAAAATGGAAAATTATTGAAGTCTGTCTGATATTCATAATTAGGGTGGATTTATAGTTCCAAACAAAGTTGAGTATCAGGGATAAGATTTATCCTTCCATCCTAAACTACCAAAAAAAAAGGGGGAATATTATAAAATATATGGTGTCAGGGTACCAGATATCAGGCAATATAAGATAGTCATCCTTAGATACAGAAAACAAGTTAGATCAGTCTGCCACAGTCTGATGCTTTAAAAGAGTTTCCAGGATGTGGTGCAAAGAGTAGAGGAGCCACCCTGAGTGGCGCAGATGGAGTTGAGGATCTAGGAAGACCAAGCTGGCTAGAGTTTGCAGGACAGAGCACCACAGAGAAGAGAGGAACCCAGAGAGCTATAGTGTCCCCCTAACTGTGCAGCAGAACACTCAACAGTGCATATGTGTGTGGAAACTGTAAGGGGCAAGAGGGAAAAAATCACTCATAAGGATGAAAGGAAACAATATGACCACTCACACAGAGCCAGGTACAGTTCCCACTCCCAACAACCACACTGGAAGACCTCAACATTCACAGAGCATTGAACTCATTATTCAGAAGGGTGTAGCC
Source organism: Carollia perspicillata (assembly GCA_004027735.1). Classification (NCBI taxonomy): domain Eukaryota; kingdom Metazoa; phylum Chordata; class Mammalia; order Chiroptera; family Phyllostomidae; genus Carollia; species Carollia perspicillata. The sequence goes on along the minus strand of PVKM010043508.1, from coordinate 1,752 downwards.
TCAGTATTAGGGAATAATTAGCCAAAGACTAAACATGGCTTTGGTCCCATCTAAGGAATCTAAAAAACAAGGCTCAAAAGAATCAAACTGTTTTCTACTAGCTTAGATTCTATCTCAGAATAAAACTCAAGCATATTGACAAGAATACAAAAAATATCCAGTGCTCAACATGATAAAATTTACAAAGTCTGGCATCCAATCAAAGATTACCATGCATGCAAAGAAGTAGGAAAATAGGATCCTTACAAAGATGAAAAACAATCTATCAATTAGAGCCAGAATTGACAGACATGTTAGAATTGGTGGGGAAAACACTAAACCAATTATTATAGCTGTATTGTTTATTTTAAAAAGTTAAGTAGACATACAATATAAATGAAAAGAGCCAAACTGAATTTGTAGAGATGAAAACTACAAAACACACTGGATGGCATTAATGGTACCGTAAACATTGCAGAAGAAAAGATTAGTGAATTTGAAGGCATGAGAAAAAAGAAACCTACCCAAAAGTTAACAATCTATTGGTCCAGGTACTCTGACTAAGTCAGGAAAGGGCATGGAAGTTCCCAAAGAAAAAAGTTTCCGTGCGGGCAGAAAGAGACAGTATTGGTGAGCTGAGCCTTGCGCTGTGTGGTCAGAGGGAACTGTAGATTTGGGTCCATGGGATGGAAGACGATAGAATTACTCCCAAATTAATCATCCAGCATGGTAGGTTGTGGGGGAGGCCTTTGTACTTAGAGAGTGGTGATCTGGGTGACATTATTAACTGTCACACTGGAATCTCAGGCCAATTTTATGCTAACACTCGTGGGTGTGGTAATGCTTATCCTTTCTCGCGCACCTCGAAGAAGCACTGTGGTGCCTGCACCAACTATCGCCATGAAGGCAGCAGGAACATGATCCAGCACTGGCTGTGATGAATGGGGAATTTCCTCGGACTACACAGATTCCAGCTGTTTTGGCAGATGCAGCGTAGCATGTTCTGGACACCCAGTTTCTCACAGCATTTGTTGAGTCTATCATTCTCAGAGAGGGAACAATCTGAGTTCTGGCTCCAGCAGCAAGCCAAAGGGAAACATGCGAGTGTTTCATGAAAAGTAGGCATTCTGAGGAATTCTGGGACATAAAAGGGAAGAACAACTTAGAGGAGGACAGAATATAATCTTTTTGTTGATGTGGGCATGAGTGTTATACTTTGGATTGCTTTCGGGAGGTAGTTATTTTTTAATAAATTCATAATTTCATTATTTTTACTTTTTAAATGTTTCATTGTTTATGCTATTACAGTTCTCGCATTTTTCCCCTTCACCCCCTCAACCCAGCCCACCCCCCACTTCCATAGCCAATCCCCACACTGTTGTCTATGTCCATGGGTCTTTCGTGTATGTTCTTTGACTAACCCCTTCACCTTTCAATCAGCCTCCACCTCCTCCCTCTCATCTTATACCTGTCAGTCTATTCTGTAGAATATATAGACTGTATTCCATGGAATGAATAGACTACATATTTTTCTTTATTTCACTTTGCATAGCCTTTACTCTTTCCTCCATTTTGCAACTGTGCTCAACAATTTTGGTGAGCATCCTGATTATCAGTGTTTTGAACTCCGCATCTGATGGGTTGGGTACCTCTTCATCTCTTAGTTCTGTTTTTGGAGTTTTGATCTGTTCTTTCATTTGAGCCATCCTTTTTTGTCTTGGCACACTTGTTACACAGTAAGGGGCAGAACCTTAGGTATTCGCCAGAGTGGGG
>PVKM010043507.1:0-12498 GCA_004027735.1 Carollia perspicillata | reverse complement strand
CTTCATAAACTTTCTCCATCAGCTGAATTGAGAAACTTTTGCTTGCTAATTCCCAGGGCTTCAGGGGAGTGAGTAGTAGTGTTTTTATTTTCTAGATGTGGAAACTGAGGCCCAGGGATGGTGGGTGGCTTGCCGGGGGTCCCAGAGCCAGACGGGGAACATGCAGGGGGACCCAGGTCTCCTGTCCCCGATTTCCATGGGCCCCCATGCAGGCAAATCCATCAGACCAGGCCCAAGAACTCTAAGGAGATTCTTTTTCCTTGGGATGCATCAGACTTGTGTTAGTCCCTGAGAGGAAGGGAGTGGGCAGAGGGAAAGGACAGGGCATAATGGGACACCGGAGCCAGTATCTGGAAGACCCGAGGGGAGATAACCGTCGGCACCTAACCTCAGCTTTACACTTCAGTGAGTACCGAATGTATCTCACGGGCCACGTTCAATCACAGCTCCTGGGGTCTCCCAGGCATCCTCTATTGACCAATCTTCATATTTCATTTTGGCTTGGACACTACAAACTCCATCGACGCCATCAAGAATAATTCTTATAGATGGGCGTCTGCCGAGCCAGCAGCTTGCTGCACCGATCCCCAGTTACCCCACTCGGTGGGGTTGACAGGGAGGGCGGGAGTGCTGGGAGACGGAGGAGGCAACCCCTCTGCGAGTCACAGGGTCTAGCACAGAGGTTCTCTGTTTTAGAGAAACACTAGGCATCCCCCATTGCACTCCTTCAGAAGGAGAAGGGAAGGGACGTAACATTAATCTCCACGTATTCACAACACAGGCATCTTCAGAATAAACCTAAGAGGTCTAGGTTGTAATCCCCATTGAGCTGATGGAGAGGGTGAGGCTAGAGGGGGTTAACCCCTTGGTCAAGGTCACACAGAGATTTAATTGCAGAGAAGAGGGTTTAAATTTAGAATCTTCTTTCCAAAGGCTCTTTCCCTTCCCCCAGGCCCCTTGGCTACTCTGACAATGGCAAGGGCCCTCTAGAGGGGCAGGCAGAGTGGCCCAGCAGCAGCCACAGGGCAGAGGCCCTGGAGGGGCAGTAGCAGGGGGCTAGGGAATGCAGCTACTTGTGGCCTCTGGGGCTTTTTTTCCCCCCTCCTTCTAAGGTAATTTGGACCCTCAGGCCTGGAGGCAAGAACTGTGTCTGCAGAAAGTAACAGGGTGTGTCTGGAAGAGGCTCAGCAGAGGGTGAAGAGGGGCAGACACTGTCCCATCCCGGCAGCTGGGAGAAGGCTCTGGCTCGTGCACCCAGCTGAGTTTAACCCCTTCCTCTCCAGGACCCCCACCCCTTCCAGAAAGGCTGCATCCTCTGCAGAGCCGCTGCTGGCCACACTCCCACCCACCTCGCCGCCAACCTTACCGCCTCTCCACCCGCCAGTGACAGGCAGGTTTCCAGGCCGCCCTGCCACGTGTGGCCAAAGGAAGGCCGGTTTCATACTTCAGTTCTTTCGTGGTTCTCTGACCCATTTGTCTTTCATTCCCAATCTTCTCCGTGACCCTTCATTGAGCTGGCCCTCTCCTAATTCTAAAATCCATGTTTCTTCTCTTACCCCCCAACCTGTCACTGACTTGCATCAGTATTACTGTCTATTTCTATATTTCTTTTATGATTCAGCCTCCTCTTCCCGTCATATCATTTCAGCTCGGCGCCTAGACTTGCCAACAGTGGTGGTGGCCTGTGCCGTGCCCTCTCTCAGACGCGCCAAGGTGAAGGTCCATTTCTAAGAGGCTGTGGTGGACCTGACCCACACGACTTCTTTAGTCTTGGTTTCGTCATTTGAAAAATTAGGTGAGATGATCACATCTAAGCTGCCTTGTTGCTGTAATATGAGTCGAGCCTGTGGTTCAGGGGACTGGGCTGAGGTCAAATAGTCACTCCGCTTTAATCCATGGGAGAATAATCAACTCACAGCTACCCACACAGAGAGTCTCTGTGTCTAATCTTATATGTCGTGGTGACTCCCCCAGGCATCTACCCACCGCAGGTCAATGTGGACTAAGGGGAAGTGAAATACTGGCTTAAACCTAACAGAAATCCAAGACGGCAATGCCCAAGACCCAAATGCTGAGTGTTTATTGATTTTTTGATGTATGATCCAAGAGTGTGCTGACCCCCCACCCCCCCTGCCCTCCTTTAGAACATCCTTGGATCTTAGAAGTGGGGCACCTCTCCCAGGCTCACTCAGCTTGTTCTTCCGGGAGCAGAGATGGGCCCTCAGACCTGGGATCTGACTGAACTCCGGGGAGACAACGCTTGGCCCTGCAGTCTTGACAAGATGGACGCTCCCTGGGGCTCCTGCGGGCCAGTCAGGTGCTTTGAGCTCATTAGGAAAAGGGTGCCTCTTCTGAGTGGATGTGGCTCCGTGCACTGACCATGGCTTGACAGGTCTCCGCGATGGGCAAACCAAGACCACCCACCATTTTGGCTGCCCGAGACAGGGGAGTTGGCTTCCCTTCCAGAAGCCCAGCAGACCTGGCTGGCCGTCACCCATGGGACTGCTGGGTAGCTCTATGTATCACGTCAAATCTCCCCACCACGAAGACTTCCAGTTTGAGCCCGTGCTCGCCCTTCTCCTGGGTCTCAGCCTCTTAGATTCCTTTTTGAAAATTGATGAGGTATGAAAGAATCCATTTAGAAAATGTACTCTGACTTCTACCCATGCTCACAAATAGAACCTGTGTACAGCTGTAATACTGGTTTGCATGTACTTGGCTGCGCTATTAGTTAAGTGCCTCAAAAGACAGTATTTTCCACGGAAAAAAATCAGATTCTCAAAGTGATTAGCCTAGAGCTGAATTACTGAACTACTTAACAAAGGCTGTTGAATGTTGCTGAGTACAAGAAGCATCCTCCACAGAGGAAGGGAAGGAGGGTGGCTTAGACTGGGCCCCAACTGGAACACCCACGGCCCCTTCATCGCTGGGGCAGAGGTCTTCCTTCTTCCCATGGGCCCTCTCCCTCCCCCTCCTCCTCCCACTCTGCCTCCCACAAGGGCTCTCCATGCCTTCTGGGGAAACGGTGCTTGGTCTTACTGTCAGGGATAGTGGCTAACGTGCCAAAAATCGACTTCTTCATCGTCTGGCCGACTGCTTTCAGTCTTGAAGATATTTTCCTGACCGAGAAGAAGGGAAGCAAAGAGCAGAGAGCTTTCTTTCTGGAAGAGGCCCTGACAGCATTGGAAGCCACTGGGGCCTTCCTTCCTTCTTGGTCCTTTATTTTCATACATCACTGCGCCATGCTTTGGGTAAAGAGAGTGGGGTGACAGAAAGGTCTCCGGGGCTGGTGGAGAAGGTGGGGTGGGTGGGAATCTCTCAGTGTCAGTTATAACCAGACCCTTGCTTCTCACCTCTGCTCTGGGGACTCGGAGCTCCCGAGTCTGGGGACTTGGGTGACTGCAGAGGTTCCCCACTTTAGCAGCTACCTGGAATCACTGGGAGCTGTGGTAACACTGTCGGTCGCCTGAAATAGATCACTGCGAGAGTGTTTACACCAGGGGAATTGGCAAGCGTTACAAGTCAGAGCTTTTTTATTTTGAGAGCTGGTAAGCCAGCACGCTACCACCTAGAGAAAAGCAACTAGTTGTGTGTCCAGACTGCACACCCAAACCAATGAAACGAGAATCCTTGTGTGTGGAGGCGAGGCATGAAGCCTTTTAAAGCTTTCCGGGGGATTCGGGTGTGCTGCCAAAACTGGAATCCCATCCAACACTCGCATTTCACAAAGGAATTGAGGGTGAGTGACTTCCCCCAATTCCAGCAGCTTCTGGGAAGTGAGAAGCAATTCCTGGCCTGTAGAAAAAGCACATCTTCCTCTGGAGAGTAAAAGGACCTCCAGATGGCAGAGACTCACCTCTGTGTCCCTTTGTTCTTTCTTTTGCTGTCCTCTCCCTTCTCCCACATTTCCCCTTTTCTGTCCCTTCTTGCCAGGGACTAAGCTTGTCTTCCTAGGAGCTGACACCTACGATATGGTCTTTGCCCTCAAAGTCAGGTCCCTGGGGGGTTGAGGCCACTGGAGGAAGTGGACGATGATAGGGCAGTCTGTGACTGTGTCCCCACATGAGAGGTGAAGGGTTTTACATCTGAGCAGAGTGACCCAGAACTGAGCAGAGCTGTCACTAGAGAAAGAGTGGATCTTTGCTGCCAGGAGCTAAATGTCATTTCCATTCTGCGAAGTCAGAAAAACCACGAGCTTGGGATTCCTCAGGGTTAAGCCTGGGGGCCTGCCTGCCTGCCTGCTCTTGCAGACTTCTGGTCCTTCTGGTCCTTCTCTCCTAAGGCAGCCCCCTTCCCTCTGGGGCAGAGGGTGGTGGGAGAGAGTGGGGTGGGCTCTCCCCCTCCCCCCCTCCCCCAAGAAGGAATGGGTGATAAAAATAGTTTCCAAAGTGCTCTCACAGGCATGATCTCACTTGGGTTGATGGCCCTGGGCTCCTGCATGGAGAGGAAAGTGGAAGACTTGGGAATTCAAATTGCAGCTCCATTGTCTTGGGAAACCCTTTCCGGCAAAGAGAAGTCAGCAAATCCCCACCTTGCCATCCAGCCTCCTCAGACCCGGAGCATTTAAAACTAATTGAATCACTAGATTAGCTAATGTAGCCTCCATTAAGGCGGCAGATCCCTGAGGAGAGGTCATTGAAGAGAAGTAGCAAGATCCACACCCAGCTCGAGCAGGGTCTTGCCCCCACCCCCACCGCCTTAGTCTCTACAGTCAGGAGAGCCCCTCGCACCCCATGGCCGGCTCCTTTAGACTGCCCGTGGCTATGTAGGGTCTGAGGATGGTGTACGCCCTCCATTAATGCCACTTCTTTACCCCAAGAAACCCAAAGTTTCTAATAGATGATATGTTATTTCGTCTGTGGATTTTAAGGCATGCTCTTATGATTTGGGGGACACTGACTCACAAAGTCAATAGCTGACCTCCCAAAGGTCATGAGGTCAGGGACAGAAACTTGGGTCTGCTGACTAACTTTCTGTCCAAGGCGGGGTGGTGATTGGGTTTGCTCAGTCATTCAGCCCACCTATCCGATGTCTGCTAGTCCCCGTGGTGGGGGCGATGGTCCATCAGGCTGTTGTGGTCTCTGATCTCATGGAGCCTACAGAATGGAACCCAGATGCTCAATTCAGATTTGTGGAATTGATGAACAAAGAGGAATTGGTTGACTTGGACAAAAATATCTCAATACTTCAAGGTGAATGGCAACGCCCCCTCTAACGTGGACCGGTGAAGAAGGTTGTCTAATGTGTTTGCTGTTGTTTGAAGGTTGAGCTGTGGCCCGTCCCTCCTGGGCCTTTTATTGGCACTTTATTCAAACCTGAGGCCTCTGTGTCCTCAAATCACCTGTCACACAACTGGTGTACCCTGCTCCTGCCGTGGACAGGCAGCGGGTCCCCATCTCATCTCCGAGGCCCCTTCCCCACCCAGTGCCCCTGTGTGTCCCACAGAAAGGCGCTTTTTCTGACTGTTTCCCTCACTTTCGCTCCTCTGTCTTCTGGGCCCGCACCTCCCTGCACTGTGTGGGTTTCCCGGCAAATGGCCAAGTGCTGGCGGAGTGGGGATCTCATGCCTCCTCGGGGCCCCTGCCCTCTAGCAGAGAGGCTTGATCTCTCTCTTAAAAAAATGCTTTTGCCTCTTTCCACAATAATATTTCACTGTGGGAAAAATTAGAAAAGACAGAAAAGCACACACAAAATGGAAAAATCATCTGCCACTAACCAAGAATAACTACTGCTAACATTTTGGTGAGTTTCTTTCCAATCTTTTGAATATGTATCCACACACATACATATATACATATATATGTTTGTTAATGTATATTTATACACATACATATATTTACATATATATTTATATACGTGTGTGTGTATATATAATATAATATTATATATTAGCCAAAGCAGAACAGAAATGGGGTCCAATGTTGAGGGGATTTCTTTTCAACGGGAGTGGTCCAAGGATGAACAGGGGATCACCACCCATGGGGTGTTTCCATGGCCAAGGTGCCTCTCCTTTAGCCAAATGATCTTCCAGCTCCTGGGCACAGGGCAACCCTGTCCCAGTCATCCCAGGGACGGTGGGCTGTGGTGCATCCCTGAGAGCCACCATCCTGGTGGGCAGGCTAAGAGGACGACCCACCTAGCCCCAGTGAGGCAGGAGCAGCCTCGGTTTCTCCCCGTGTGAGTGGGGATGGTAATGGTGCCCACCTCAGAGGGTTGTGTTCACCGTTGAAAGCAGTGCCTGAGACCAGGAGTTGGGTGCAGGTAGTTTCTCTGGGTGGCGGTTGCAGGAAGCAGGGGGAGGGAGCAGAGAGAAGGCAGGTGGCGGAGTTCTGTGCATTGAGGGCCTGCTGGGTGGCTTAGTGAGGACCCCACAATTGCCTGGGAGGCTGGGGTACTTCCACCAGCTCTTGTTCTGTTGGCTGAGAGTTGCCCCAGGGGGCAAAACTCCCCTGTGCTTTAGGCTGCTGCTCAGTGGCAGGTCAAACCCATAGTGACAAGCGCTGGGGGCGGGAAGAGGCCCCAGAGGTAGCATACTCTCGTTCTGGGGTAAGTCTGAACTCACCCCAAACTCCACAGTGCAGCTGTGGCTGAAATCAGAGGTGGGCTAAGCAAGTGACAAGGGGCACGGGGCTTCTGCTGTGTCCCCTTAAGGCCACTTGTGGCCCCCAGGCTGCAAAACCTAGGTGAGCATCAGAAGAGAAAAGGGAGACCTGCTCTGATATACACACACAGAGCATCAGGAGGGAGGCTTCAGGGCAGTGACTTTCTGAGGTCTCAGACTAGGGGGAGAGAGCAAAGAGCCCGGTGGGAAGGAAACGAGGGAGGCTTTGCAGGCCAGTATTCAGCCTCCTGAACTGAAATCAGACGGCACTGGAAAGGGCTCTCGCCCTGGCCTCATCAGACACCTGCTCCTCACTCTCTTCCCCGGGGGAAGGTGCACATTAACTGTGGCATGTGGGCCATGGACAGGAAAGAGGTGGGGAGTTGCCTGTCTGCCATGTCCCAAGTCTGGCTCTAGCTGGATGCTCGGATCTCAAACAGCACGTCTTTCTACATGAGGGAAACAGCATCCTCAATCATTCCAAGGCCTATTGCTGGGCACAAAGGCTTTAGCCCCAGACCTACTCTGGGCCTCAGTGTGTTGAGATGTAAAATGGGCAGAAGTTTAGAATGGCATCACGACCCATTAGCACTGGCGCGGTTCAGCCTGCTCACCCTGGCAGGGCCCATCCAGGACACCCCTTCCCACGTTTGTGCGGGTGACATCTCATCGGCGGCTTGGAATCAGTGTGGTGGGAGTACTGACAGCAGGTAAATGGGCGAATGCTGGAGACCAGAACTTTTTTATTTGGAGAGCCAGAGGTCAAGCATTGGGCAGAACACCCCTGCGCTCAAGGAACTCGATCCACTATGCAAGGAACTGGCGGCACGTGACTCCCCATTCCCCCTAGGTCGCCCCTAAGGAAGGAAGTGGGCAGAGGGTCCCCTTTGTGTTCACAGGAAGAGGTGAGGCTCAGTGAGTCCCTGGAAGGCGGGGATGAGGAAATGGAGTCCAGGACGTTGACGCCCACTCTTGCCCTTTTTCAATAATTACGGCTGTCTCTTGAGCCTGGCTCTCTCTCAGCCTCCAGCACCTCGGCCCCCCGTTCAGACACATGCACCCAAGCCACGGTTCTGTAGCTGCGAAAAGGGGCGATAGCCTCCGCAGGAGTTAGCCTGAGAGTTTGTTGGGGACTCAACCATAGACGGAAATACTGTCGGCAAGCCTCTTGTGGATGGTGGCATGCCTGCCCAGGTGCAGGGTGACAAAGATTTTATTTTATTTGTATTTTTTCCCGTTATGGTTTACATTTCCTATTATTTTGTATTCGTTGCAGGTGTACAGCACAGTGATGAGTATTGTGACCAACTTTGAGAGCAGCTCTGTAGCCACCGTGGTGAAATCTCACCGGCCGGAGCCCCTCAGTCACCCCGGGTGTCGGTCTATTCCCTCTTCCCTTTAAATGCGTGATTCCTAAACACTTAGCCGCCTCTCGCAGGCACGGGCTGACATGTCCCCTCCATCTCCAGCTCCTTCTCCCATCCCTCCAGCCCCACCCATCAAGAGCCTGCCTGCCACCAAATTGCCATGCCAGCAATTTTCTCAGCCGCTTAAAAGGCCATCAAGACAGCATCACACTGCCTGTACATGCTAAACCCAAATGCTTGTGGAGCAGAGCCCAGAGTGGGATGCTAAATTGGATTCTATCAAATCAACATCAGCTGCGTGCAAGCCGCTGATAATGAAAGGCTCTTAATGATGGCGTGTGTTGCTGGAAGGAGATGCCTGAGAGCCGAGAAGGAGGGCTGCTGGCTCTGGCTGGGCTGGCAAGGAGGCGCTGGGGACTGTCCCCGGGCGGAAGCTGCCCGGGAGGAGAGCGAAGGCAGAGGCGACGAAGGAGTGCGCTCTGTTCCTAGAAAGGGGGTGGTTGTCATCGAGGCGTGCATCACCACCTCTCTGTTTTACACACAGAAAACCCAGAAACACATGGAGATGGTGAAGGTAGGCCCAGCCCAGATGTGGATAGGAATTGTACTTCCGATCCGGAAGCGACATTCCCATCACTCTGTGCCCCCGACCCCTTCCTGGATGGTGACTGCTTAAAGGAAGGAGGAGGGTAGCAGAGGCATCTGCCTAGGAATCTGGGGCCTGTCGTTTTCTGCTTTCCCCTCTACCTTTACTCCGGGTCACGGGAGCTGCTCCGCCCCGCGTCTTGTGGGCATGCATACGGGGTTCCTATTGCTGCTGTGATGGACTGCTGCACACACGGCGGCTTCAGTGACACAAATGCATTCTCTTGTGCCTTTTAAGTCACAAGTCTGGCGTGAGTCTCACCGGCTAGATCCAGGTGTCCGCAGGGCTGCACTCCTTTCTGGAGACCCCGTGGGGGCTCTGCTTCCTGGCCTTCTCCATCTTCTAGAGTCTGCCCACATTGCCTGGCTCTTGGCCCTCTTTGTCCATTTCTTTTCTTTTTTAAAAAAAATTATTGTTATTTTATTACAGTTGTCTGATTTTTCCACCTTTACCCTCCTCTGCTCGGCCCACCCCCATTAATACTTGACAAAGGGAGCACAAACATACAATAAAGTAAAAATGGTCTCTTCAATAAATGGTGTTGGTGGACCTGGACTGGTACGTGTAAGAAAACAAAACTAGACCACCAGCTTACACCATAACCAGAATAAACTCAAAGTAGATAAAAGACTTAAATATACGTCGTGATACCATAAAAGTCCTAGTGGAAAACATAGGCAGCAAAGTTTCAGATATCCCACGTAGTAATATTTTTGCTGATACATCCCCTAGGGCAAGGGGAATCTAGGGGGAAAAATAAACAAATGGGACTACAACAAATTCAAAAGCTTCTGCACCACTAAAGAAACCAGCCTCAAAATGAAAAGGGAATCGACCATATGGGAGAACATATTTGCCAACGAGACATGGAACAAGGTCTTAAAACCATGTTCAAGGCCAACATCGTCTCATCTCTCCCCCTCGTTCTAGAAGCACATGCTCCTCCGACCACAGCCACGGAGAGTCCTCCACTTGTAAGGACTTGACTGGTTAGAGCGGGTCCACCTGCGTGATCTAGCATATACTCTCCATCTCAAGGCCATTAACAGGAATCGCATCTGCCAAGTTCCCTTTGCCACGTAAGGCGCTGCATTCACAGGTTCCGGTGGTTAATGTTAGGCATTTTTGGCAGGTGGGTAAGGGCATCATGTGCATGCCATAGCATCTATACATGGAAGACTTGTTCCCCAAATTCCTTTCGTGTGGCTGAAATGCCTGGTGACTGGGATGGAGCTAGGTATATTCTGGGTGGCATGGACATGGGCAGACAGTGCTGTAGAACTCATGTCTTTGGGCATCACTGCCAAGGTCAGCACCAGCTGGGATGGGGGTGGGGAGAAAAGCCAATTGGATGGGAACTGTCTTGAGTCTCCTTCCTGCAAACAGTAATGCCGATGATACGGCTGAAGTCTTGTATAGTGCTCTATGGCTGTCAAAGTGCTTTTGAAGACATAGTGAGAATGGGTAGTGTGAAGCTGGTGGGACTGATGAAAATTAGACTCACATTACAGAGGGGAAACCTGGGACTCCGATGGGTCAGGGATGTCCCCGGTGTCACTGACGGCTTCCTGACCGGGATCCAGGACATTTCCTTTGTAGTGCAGGGCTCTGTTCATTCAGAGGGAGCACACAGAGATGATGATAAATGCTTGGCTTGGACAGGAGCTCAGCAGGGCAGCTAGAGGATTGCATGGAACCACAGGAAGCAGGGAACGGCATCAGCCTCAAGCTCCCGTCAGAGTTCTCTGCTTTCTGTGCCTGTGGCTTGCCGCCCCAAGATGGGGTTTCGGTGTCACTGCCTTGTAGAGAAGGTTTATGTGCCGCCAGCCACACTCTCTTGCTGGGTGCTGGGTGTTGTGGCTGCCCACATGTTTTCACAGGCCATGGGTGAACCTCTCTGTGGGCTCGTGTTGTGACCAGCTTGAGAAGTGAATCTGAGGTCTCAGGCTCCCCTTCACCCTCCCCTGCCCAGCTGACTCTTGACCAATTCTCAGAGGACAGCTTCCTGCACAAGGCAGGGTGCATCTGTGTGAGCAGGCCTGGCCTTGGCACTGAGAACCTTCCGGGTTAGCTGACACTGACCGTACCCGATGGCGGTGAGCATGGAGATAGTGTGACCACAGCATAGAAAGCTGTCACTCCAGCGTCTCCCCCAACGAGGAACCGGCTGCTACTCTGGTGTCACAGCTGCACTGTCTTTTCGCAGGGACACGTTTGTTTGCAAGCATCTATGAGCACACAGGACGTGCTCACGTGTTGGGCACCCCTGCCCTCTAACTCGCTTGTACCCCAAATTTACTCTCTGTTCCTACTTCTGTCTGAAGGCTGCAGCTGCTCATAACTCACTGGTCCCAGGGAGTCCTGGGGACAAGTCGGGGGGGAAACTGGCTCCAGAGTCTGGCATCAGTGCTCTTTGGAAGTTTACTTGTTTGAGTGCTAATCCCCTCACCTGTGAACTGGAACAATAACAATCACAGGTATTACTGAGTGTTTATTATGTGTCAGGAACCGGTCAAGTTGAATTGGGTACAGTTTGAAAGCATAGCTCCTTTAATTCCCACATGGACATTGTGGTGGGTGATTTTATGGAAACCAGCGAGGCTGCGGTACTCAGTTGTTTGGTCAAACACCAGCCCAGATGTGGCTGGGATGGTGTTTTTTTGGGGTGAGTAGATGTTGGATAAAGCAGATTAGCCTTCATCATATGGGGGGCCTTATCAAATTAGTTGAGGCCTTGGCCTAAGAGAAGAGACTTAGGTCCCCCAAAGAGGAAGGGACTCTGCCTTCAGGCTGCTCTTAAATTCAGGTCTGTGGCATCAACTCCTGCCAGAATTTCCAGCCTCCCCTGCAGACTTTAGACTTGTCTTCCTCTCTCTGTGTGTCTGTGTATCTGTTATCTGGGTGCCTGTATCTCTGTACACATCTATGTCTGTCTATCCCCTCTTCGTTGTGGTTCTGTGGAGAGCTCTGCCTACTACAGAAACGACGAGGCAGGGAATACTATCATGTCACAGACGTGTGAGTGGGACAGAGTATGTGCCAACCGCAACACGCTCCTCTACATTTCCCAGCCTCCTGCCCATTGAGACTGGTCATGTGACTAGTTTTGCCCAAGGGAAAGTGGACACAATGACAAATGTCAGAACCGCACCTGCCTGGGTCTTCTCCACCCTCTCTTTGTGCTTTGGTTGCCTGAATGGAGAAGACTCACTGGACACCTCCAAGGAAGAACCACTAGCTGTCCGGAGCTTGGGTCCCCAGACCATCCTAGGAAGGACATCCATGAGTTTGGACTATGACGTGAGCGAGAAACAAACCTTTATGGTGTTAAGCCAGTGAGATTTTCATTGCAGCAGCTGATCTACTCAGACTGCTACACACTATCCTGAATTGCCTGGCCAGCAGGGGCGGAGTCAGCACTCAACCCCGGGAAGTGCAGCCTGCTTAGCCGCAACCCTACTCTGCACAGCAGCCGCCTTGCAGCCTTGTTTCGAGGGTTCAGTGAGATAGCACACAGTAGGCTTGGCACGCATAGACTCCCCATACGATATAGTTGTTTCATTGCTAGGGGGTTTCACGTGGGCCAGGGAGTCAACAGTGCCCCAGGGAGTCAACAGTGCCCCTCGCAGTGTCACTGTGGACAAAACAGAGTGACATGGGCTGAATGGTGGCTTCCTCAATTGTCTGCAAGATGTGTTGATTAATGAGTGATGTCAACCAGGAAGTCCCCAGTGCTAGGTCACTGGAGGCTTGTCCGTTTCCCTGAAGGACCTTACAAGGTGTCTGTCTGTTTTGACGTTTTATCCTCAGATACGTGAAGACATAGATGGAGCAAAGATAGATGGGGAAGCTAACAGGCTGGATGACAGAGTGAAGATCCAAAA
>PVKM010043506.1:0-12498 GCA_004027735.1 Carollia perspicillata | reverse complement strand
CATGAGCATGGCTGGGCTAGGCCTGTGATCCGGGCAGTCGGCCCCACAGTCTGAGCTCTGACCCCCTGTGCCACGCAGGGGGTCAGGCTAAAACCATTGTAAATTGGGGATGAGAAGGATGTTTCAAGTATTCACCACCACAAGATCTACATTTAAGAAGATAAAAAGCAAACAGTTTTAAACACATTCTTGAATTCTCCGAAGAGAGGAAAACACGTTCACTTTAAAGACTAACAGCAGTTATAAGGAGTTACTCTACCTTCACAGAGGCCAAGATGAGAGAGGCGCAGAGTCACAGGTACTGAAGACAGGGAGATCCAAGTTCAAATCCTAATGCCACTGCTTACTACTCTTATAACCTTGGACTTGGGCTTTAGCTATTGAGTGTCAGCTATCTCACCTGTAAAATGGGTCATCACTATCTCCTTCTTCTGATAGTGTTATGAGGATTCTATGAATAGCACAGATCTGAAGTCAGACAGTATGGGTTCAGTTTGTCATAGCTCCTCCACTTAATACCCGAGCTAATTACTCTACTGTGCCTACACATAAAATCCATATGGACCCCAGTCTGTAGGGCTGCTGTGATCATTAAACATGGTGGCACCTGTACACCCGCTTAGGAGATTACCTGATACCTCGTATAACTGTTCTTCACATATTGGAGGTGTTGTTATCAATAAATTATCATTACAATTAGTAAAACCGATTAAATGGGTTGAAATTACAAAGGAAAGTGGACTCTCTTGGGGAGATCATTATCAGTAGTGAGTCCAGTTAAACACTATCACAGGTCCCTGGGATCTCTGTTGAAAACATCTTACCTGGAATGCTGAAGGCGTTTACAGCTAGAGGCAGTAGGTGCTAAACCACAGGTACCCCAAGCGCTTTTCCCAACCTACAATTCCCTATTTCAAGTACTCATCGAGGGACTCTGGCTATATTATGAAAACCCCCAGCGACCGATGCTGTCAGATGGCCCGGAGTGTGACATGCCAGTTCCTCTAGCTTAAGAGGCAGCGAAGCCCGTGTCATGGTGCTCTCCTCTCCACAGGAGGCCAGACATTATTCTTCCTGCCGATAAACCATCTTCAGGGCACACAAGAGAATTAACAGTCAAGACAAGATTTCAGCTGAAACTGTCATTTCCTCATCTGCAGCCCCAAGTGTCTCATTTTGTGTCATTCTGCTCTCGGATATCATGACATTGGCAATTCTGAGATTTCAGTGATAAGAAGGCCGCTTAGTCACCCATTCTGCAACCCAGTCATCTTCTATCCCGTCATCCAAGGGCATCCCCCACAGAGTGAGCATCACGCGACCTCAGTCTCTGGTCACAGGGATAGGACCTCAGGCAACCAGAAGAAAATATTTTCTGGTTCTAATATTTCATGTCATTTTGTTTCTTCTCTATTCAGTGCTCAAGGTGAGGTTTCTAATGTCGGCAAAATCAACTTTCTTTTGTCTGTTTCTTAAGAAAAGAAATTATTATTATTAAGAACGTGT
Organism: Carollia perspicillata; assembly: GCA_004027735.1. NCBI lineage: Eukaryota > Metazoa > Chordata > Mammalia > Chiroptera > Phyllostomidae > Carollia > Carollia perspicillata. Next base: position 10,992 of record PVKM010043506.1, on the reverse strand, counting down.
TAAGGGGGAGATAGAAAGGAACATCAAAGTTTTCCCAAATGGGAGTTTGATGTGAAATCACAGTGGAAACTTTGTGAACAACTGAAGAAAACTGTTGTTTTTTTTTTTAATCGTCCGTCATGCTAGGTGTTAGCCACCAAAACACTGCAAGTCAGTGACGTGTGAAGAGAAAATCTTTTGAGAAAGGAGCTTGTTTGTGATATCCAGAGAGACTGCTTTAATTGACATAATTTTCATTTTGCAGCTCTTGTCTGTGTCCACCATGGATGGGTTCACCATGCTTCCGAGACCCTGTTCAGGGGGGTACAGCAGTGCACGCCACACTCAAACACCTCCGGGGGCCTTTCTAGCAGGGCAAGTGGGGTGAGCGGAGCCGGCTGGCTAACCAGTGGGAAGCCTGGGGACAATCCCAGGCTCTGGGTGGGAGCAGCTGCTAACTATCTCCAGCTCACCATTGCACAAAAATTAAAGGACCCGTGTTGCCACATTTCCTGGTAACTTAAACGTTACACCAGAAACATAGAGTTTTATGACAACTTTCTAATCTTTCAGTTTTGTCTGCAAGTACAAAGCTTGTTTGAACACTGTGCGAAGCCAACCAGAATAGCCTGGAGACCAGACAGAAGCCTCAGGTTCCAGTCAGCAACCTCTGGGAAAGTGAACAGAAGACAGGTTTTGGAATCAACTAGATTCCAGTAAATTTTCTATTTACTAGTTGTGTGGCTTTAGGTGATTTATTAATTTTGCCCAGCCTCAGTTTCCTTACCTGGTTAGTAAAGTCTACATAGCAGCATAGTTATGAGGATTAGAAAACATACATGCAAAATGGCTAATACACAGCTGGTATCAACACGTATAGTTAGCAACTTTATTTTGTCGTCACCTAAATGTTCATATTGCCTGACCCATTTTCATAACATTCTAGCACTTTGGAGCAATGGAAAACTGAATATCTCAGGTGAGGGTGAACTACTCTTTTGGGTTTCATCCTCCCTGCTTGATGCACAGGAGGGCGATGGCTCTCTACTGCCCCCTGCATGAAAGAGACTCCTCCATGGAACTCTTCCGTGAGCCCTCCAGTGAAGAAGGAATTGCTTAAAAAGCTCACAGCCCACTTCTGTGAGAGCGGGCTATCCTACCACCATGGAGCCACATTTCCCCTTCTGTGCTGTTAGTGATGACGCCTGGTCATGTGACAACTACACACAGCTGAGCAGGTGGAGCGTGTGGGGGAAAGGTGGAAACTAACGGAGGGATCGAAGAGCGGTTTTTAGCTCCGTCCACATAAAGGTCGCCAAGGCCCCCATGAGATGGTCTGCCTGGAGCACATTTAAGGACAGGAAGAGTTTAAGTCAGAGCCTTGTTTGGAGCCAGCTTTCTCAAGGTTGCGTGATTATCCGCGCGATAATCACGTGATTATCCGAGCTCTTAGCCACCTGTCTCTAAACTAGGGGGAGTTCTTCTCCTGGACTCTGAGGCTGTTGAGGATACAACCTGTCTTTCTCATGATACTCGATACACACTGGGGTTAATTTCAATGCCTGGCTACTTTTTCATGGGGCTTTTATGAGAAGTAAGTAAAGTAATGTCAGTAGATAGGCTTTGTAAATATAAATGGCTATGTGGATACATTATTATTATTATTATTATTATTATTATTATTAACAATCTTGCATTAGAGTCCACTGATAATTGATGTGTTAAACTATAACCACAATAATTATCACTAGCAATTATTATTATTACCAACAATCCACCAAAGCACCAGGTTCATCATAACATGTTTTCATACGGAATTGATCCAAGGGCAATTAGTCCTCAGAATTACTTAGAGCTTCCCATGGAGAGGCTTAATAACTGTGCACTAAAATTAAATGGAAAAATGGAATGAAAGGTGTTTGGAGCAACATTCTAGCAGTGTGGGAAATAATTTGGCTTTTCCTAATGAGGACAAGTACTCTGCCAAGGGCCACGGCATCCTCTCTGCTTCCTGGAGAACATTCAGCGAGCCCAGGAAATAGAGCATAAGCTCCAGGAAACTGAATGAAAGTGTTTGGTGTGCAGGGGCCCTTGCCTTTTGAATCCTTGAGAAGTGGTAATTTATCCCACTTGGACATGCTGTTTACTTCCAGGAGCTGGTGAACGTGTCAGTACTCACCAGAAATCAAGAGAAAATTATTTCCACTCTTCACTGCAAGATGAAATGTGTTCTAAATTAGCATTACACTGAAAGGCACCATATACTGTTGCTAATACATGGCCAGGAGTAGGTGCGGCGGGGGGGAATTTTAAAAAATAGGTATGATTCTAAATTAGGGAAATGAAATGGTAAGTCTGACACTCTGTCTGGAATATATTTCCAAGCAACAGGTTTTCTCTTTCCGTCTTTCTCACAGTTACCGTCATAGCCATTAAGGATGTACTAAAAGTTTCACCCAATAAAAGCACCATCCTATCTCCCTATTCTGCAAAAAAAAAAAACACAACCATCATCTCTGTCTCTCAGTCCTCAGGCATCTATCTCCCAAACTCTGCTGGTCTATAAAGAGGAACAACCCACTGTGCATCTCAGATCAATTGATTTCCAATATTTTAAAGACATAAATGTATCCTCATTGACTCAATACTACTAACAGCACAGGAGGTCAGATTGTGGGTCTTTTTGAATCTAAAAATCAGGCTTTCATTTTTATGATCCATCTGAGAAATCAAATGTTCTCTTTTATTGCTAACAAGTGACACCCAATTAAAAGAGCAGGTAGCTTCCCTCCATCTGAGAAGACCATCTGAGGTAGTTCTATCTACTACTGCCGTAGTAACCTGAGCTGCGAACCTGGCATAATGGGCCCTTTACCTGCTGGAATTTCATTACCAAAAGCACAGGCCAGCAATCACAAGTAATGAAAAGGAAATGTCAATCTTTAGTTACAGCTCCCCTGAAAAACACTTCAGCTGTAACATGAATAGCCCACAGCTACATGTTTACAAACTCCCTTTCCTCTTCTCCCTAACCCAGCTGAATTCTCTAGCACGCCAAAGATACCCCAGAACTGTGTTAGCTATGGACACTTACTCTTAAATTAATTAAAACTAAGTCATTAAAAATGTCATTTTTCAATCACACAATCCACCTTCCAAGGGCTCACGCGTGGCCAGTGACTGCCCATTGGACAGCACAGATCAGAGAACATTTCCAACATTGTAAGGACAGTGCTAATCGAGAGAAAGCCTCTTCTTCCAAACTTTAAAATTCTCTATAGACCTGGCTGTGTGGCTCAGTAGATTGAGCACCAGCCTGCAAATCGAAAGATCACTGGTTCGATTCCCAGTCAGGGCACACACCTGGGTGGCAAGCTAGGTCCCCAGCTGGGGGCGTGCAAGAGGCAACTGATCAATATTTCTCACCCTCCCTTCCCCTCTGTCTAAAAATAAATAAATAGAATCTTTTAAAAATTATCTATAAAAGAGAAAGCTCGCTTTGTTTTTTATACTCTCACCCTGACACTCCCCCACCATCTCTTCATTATGCAAATTAGCTTGGCCTCTATTTTTTCTTCACTTAGTCTTTTACCAGACTCCCCATAACTAAGACACCCAAGGAACTGACACAGCCAGAGTGAATTCTCCCCTGCAAGGCTTTCTCTCAACTCTATAATTCTATACAGAGCACTCGCTCGGTATACCCAGACATATTCTGTGGGCTACACACAGGACAACTCACATATCGGCACGTCTTGTCCCAGGGCACTCCCCGCGTTTGCTGGTCCTCACTAAACACTGGTAATAGTAGCTGCATGGTTTAAATGGACTGTCAGGTGCTTCCCAAGTGTAGCACAGGACCACTGGCTGAACTTGTACAGAAAAGTAGGTGTCAGCACTAATGATGAGAGGGGGCGAACAGTTCTCCAAGTTTCTGTGCGTTGTCAGGCGGTTTGTGTGCTGACCATCTACCTCTTTGCTCTCACACACACTCCATGCCTGCAAACCTTGCCAACTGGCTTCCGTCAAGGTTTGGTTAATGGAAAACACTGACGGGAGACCAGAGGACAACAGAGGGGGATGCCAGGGCACCCTCGCCTCCCTCTCAGGCAGCGTCTGCAGCACTCTCTGCACCTCCGCTACCTTTCCGGTTCCCACTGGGGAGGCCCTCTGTCCGTGGATCCAGCTTCTGCTAGATGGCCTGGCTGCTGGGCTCCCCTTTGTCCCTGTCAAACAGTGGTGTGCCGGTAAATGTTCAACAGCTGGCTCTGGAAGGGTCGGGGAGGGAAAAGAAGTCCTGATTTGAAATGTTTACCTGTGTGTGCGGTGTGGAGCCTCACATTTGGGCTTGCAAAATTCCTCAATGTTTAGTTACTGGCCCAACACTCACAAGCCTATGCAAGCCGGTTTCCACACACCCTGCTCACCCCTGTGCAACGAAGCAGGTTCCCTTGTTAATCCCTGGGTTCCCTCACAGTCCCTCTTAGTTTCTCTGTGTTTCTAACTCCTTGGTTACTAGTTGGATGCCTGAATTAAATCCTATTCGCTACTGGGCATGGACTCTGTTTTCCTGACTGTATCCTGAAGGTATTTTGTGATGAATGTAAAATTTATCAGAAGAGCTCCTCAAAGTACCAGAATAAAAGTCAGCCATATCACTAAGCACACTGGGAGTTCAGCTGACAAGACTGTTTTTAAAGAGTGAAGGCTTTCTAGGTGAAGGGAGCAGTGACTCTGTACACATTGCAGTACCAGTTTCTTATCTCATTGTGCATTGGTAACAGTGTGTGTGGACGGGCTGCTGGGGGCGGTCCACATTTTGAGTGACACTGTAACAGACCACGTTGGAAAAGCAATTGGGCAACATGTATCAAAAGGCCCACCAGTGTCCTATCCTTTGTCTCACTAGCTCCACTTTGACAGAATCTTTCCTAGGGACTCGTCTCAAAAGAAGGGAAAAGCCTCTGACAGGTGTGAGTTGGTATCTCACTGTGGTTTTAATTTGCATTTCTCTGATGATTAGTGACACTGAGTATCTTTTCACATGTCTGTTGGCCACCTGTACGTCCTCTTTGGAGAAATGTCTAGTCGGGTTGTTTGCCCATCTTTAAATTGGATTGTTTGGGGGGGTTTTGCTGTCAGGTTATCTAAGTTCTTTATAAATTTTGGATATTAACCCCTTACCAGATGTATTCCACTTCTGGGAATATGTCTAAGAAACCCGAAACACTAATTTGAAAGAGTATGCACCCTTATGTTCATTACAGCATTATTTACAATTGCTAAGATATGGATGCAGCCTAAGTGCCCATCAGTAAATGAGTGGATAAAAAAGCCATGGTATATTGTCATGATGGAATACTACTTGGCTGTGAAAAAGAAGGAAGTCTTACCTTTGAGACAGCATGGATGGACCTGGAGAATATTATGCTACTCTCCAGTCAGAGAAATAAGCCAGTCAGAGAAAGACAAGTACCATATGATTTCCCTTATATGTGCGATCTAATAATCAAAAGAAACTAACAAATAAAATAGAAGTAGATTCATAGATAGAGAACAGACTAACAGCTGTCAGAGGGGAGGGGACTGGGGGCTGGGTAAAAAAAGTGAAGGGATTAAAGAAACAAACAAAAAAACCCTACCTCTTAGACAGACAAGAGTAAAGGGGGTGGGAGGTAGGGCAGGGTAAAGGGGGGCGGTAAAGGGTGATGGAAGGAGACTTGACACAATAAATATACAAGTGACATATTGTAGAACTGTGCACCTGAAACCTGCATAATGTTATTAACCAATGTCACCCCAATAGATTTGAGAAAAAAGAAAATAAAGCCTTGTGCACAAAGATGTTTATTGCAGCATTATTCAAAGTAGGATATTTCTGGAAGCAACTTCAAAGTGAAAAAATAGAAAAATGATTAATTAAATCCATTTGATGGGATATTATATAGCCTTAAAAATTATAACTATGAGTAGTATAGCACTAAGGGAAAAACATATAGTACTAGGTAATAAAATCAGGAAAGAAAATTTTATATACATGATAAGACTGAAAAGAAATATGTACAAAAAAATCACAGAATTATGTAAAGAGGATATTAGGAGTTTTTTTCCTCTAATTTTCAGAGTGACTTTTTTCTGATGTAGAAATTCCACTTAGTTTTGTTAATTTAAAAAAATGAAACCCCCAACAAAATCAATAAGGATATTTAGAAGAGAAAAAAAACATTACACAGTAAGGTACCTGTGAGTGCTGTTTTAGTTGAGAATACAAGCCTGAAGTTAAATTAAGATCCCAAACCTGCCCGTCTATCACCCATTCCCCCACACACAGTGCCTCCTCACCTGAGTACACCTGCTCACCTGCCTCTGTCACACCTCCCTCTCAGAGAAGTGGCTTTGACCACTTAGGTGCTAACCAGCAAACATGCTGCCTCTAGAACCTTACAGCCTTCTTCCTACTGTGAAGTGGAAGACTTGCCCCCTAGAGGAGCACCTTCCAACTACTTGCAAACAGGTAGAAGTCTTGAACATTCAAAGAGTTTGTCCTCAGGGATCCAAAGCAGGTAATTATCTCCTCTTTCTTGACTCAGCAGGGCTTCAAACCTAGATCCAAATTCCACCAACTACCTGGCTCCCTTAGAGTGGGTAAGAGCTGCTTACTCCACTGCACCCCCTGCTTCTCCCCATCGCCCCATTCACTTCAGGCCTGATCTTCAAAAGCATAGCTTAATTAGACCAGGTTCCTAGAAGCGACAAGGAAAAAAACTAAAAACTCAAAATCCAGTGCTCATCCAATTCGTTCCAACTTTTGAATAAACAAAACCCAGCTGCAGAATTCAACTCGCAACATTACCACACAAGCCACCCAAGACTACACAGGTGCCCACCATTATGATAAAACGACAATGAAGAGCCCGGGGCTCCAAAACTCCACTACCTGGGTACAGGTATTAGATTGTCCCCATCCAAGCTAAAAGATCCTTGACAAATCCTTAACCAATACGGCTGTTTCCTCATAGGATCATTGTGAGGACTTAGTTATTTTTACGTAAAGCACTTAGAACCGTGCCTGACACTCAGTAAGTACCCACTAAAGTGTAGCTAATATTAAGTTCTCAAAAATAAACACTGTGGACAAAATGTGGTCCCTGAAAGGCAGTCCCCCCTGCCCTTTCTCGAGGCCACTGTGTCCATAATGACCACACGAACTAAGGGCAAACGTCAACATATCCACAGCACGAAAACAGCCACATTGCAACCTTGATCACGATGCAAGCAGAATCTTGATAATATTCATTTCCAGAATTTTGCATCTTATCAAAATAAACCACCGACAGACGAAAAATGTCAAATATTTCTGAACCAACCCTCCAGCCATGCTTCTGTCCATCGTCGTGGACAAGCCTACCTCGAACCACTGCCCGTGGGACTGCATCTTGAGGATGACGCAGGGGTCTGGTTTGGAGAGGGCATCTCGGTCAGAGATGCCTTTGCAGGCCACCCGCAGCTCCACTTTGGTCAGGCAGGGGCTGTTGAAGATTCCCAGCGTATTGGCGGCCGACTCATAAATGTTGCTCATCTTCTTCATTCTGTTTTAGGCAAGAAAAGGAGGAAAAGAGACATGCCAATCACCACAGTATTCATCAAAGGATAACGCCTCTCAGTCACCACTTAGCAGCTTGTTTTACACAGTTTCAAATATTGACTATACTATCTAGCATCTTACCCAGTGGCACAGCTCCAGGGAAGTAAACAAATAAAAAACAAACAAAAACAGAAACAAACAAACAAAAACCTCCAACAGGTGTTGGTGCACTTGACTAAGAACACTGTTTTCCTATATGATTTGCATACATTTGCATAGCGAAATTTTTACTCTGTGAAATAAAATTAATGAATTAGTGCAATAGACTGCAAAGTGTAATCCAGTTCTATATTAAGGGCATAGATTGTGTGAAAATTTACAGGCTTGTTGCTTAATCAATTAAATCACTTTCCAAGTTTTTAAGGCTCCCCCAAATCCAGCTCTCCTTTTTTCTTCTATATGAGGGCACAGAGAGGTACACAGCCCCACCTGAAGAAACAGTCCAAATTTGCCTTCCCTAAACTCTGGTCCTGCAGAGACCAGAGAGAGACCCGCAGAGTTCCCCGGGCCCTCCCACCAGGTGAGAATACAATGAGAAGTCTGTGACCCAGAAGAGGACCCTCTCCTGACCATGCGGGCACTCTGATCTTGAACTTCCAGCCTCCAGAACTGTAAGCAATACATTTTTATTGTTTGTAAGCCACTCAGTCTGTGATATTTTCTTATAGCAGCTTGAATTGGATTTGACTAAAGGGCTGCACACCCAGAGAAGAGGAGGGAGAGAGAGGGCAGCATATCTGTTCCCAATCCCTACTCTGATCATTAGCTGTGGCCACGTCCCTGCATGACCCAGGTCCTGCCAGGCAACTCCATCTCCAAGGGCCCAGGTCTCAGTGCACTTGGGGAATACTGTTTCTTCCTTGGCTTCTTCAGGCTTAGTAGTAAAAGCTTTCTGCAAGTTTCAAAGTGAGCATTCTAGAAGATTCAGATGCACTCAATTAATTGAACAGGATAGAAAGGAAGTGAAGGAAGATGGGAGGTGATCTCAGCAGGAGTCTAGCTTCAGCATGGTTCCAAGGGAGGCTCTGGCGCAGGCAATGTACCATGGGATGGTCCCACCTGAAGGAAAGGGCTCCAGCCTCTTAGAGTCCCAGGTCCATCAGTCATGCTGGGGAAGCAGAAACACTTAGGTTTGGTCCCTCCGCTCCTCTGGCTGAGAGCAATCAGCCAATTCTCCAGAAAGGAGCAGCTGTGAGCCATTAGCAGCTAACACGGCCATTAGGAGATGAATGGATTCACTTGATAAGGGGATCTGGACAGAGTTTGAACAAGGCCTAGTTCACCACAGTAGCTATTCATATACATATGAACTCCTTTAGGTCAGGGACTACTTCTTATACTTTATTGCATCCCCAGTAGTGTTCAACTACTTGATAATATTGTAGACTGACGATGAAACCAACACAACCATCACGTCTGGAGGAATACGGTCCAGGAAAGAAATGTGGGGATACTAAAAACAAAACTCCCAACTTTTTACGACGACTCCTGGCTTACCTCCCTGTCCAGGCACAAATGACAGCCCTGACCAGATATATTGGAGTTCATGAGTTCCTCTGACTGCCAAGAGTTAACAGCAGTCCTGACCTTGACTTTGGAGGTAGTACTTAGGCCAGTAAAGTCAAATGGTTTGGCCTTGGCCCAGCAGAAGCTCACTGCAGAAAGGTGATCACAAAAAAACGGCTCTGGCAACGAGTGAAGAGCTACCTCTGGCCCCAGATAAGTGAAGTAAACAAGTAATTTCACACTCTGTTAGAGAACAGGATTAAAATATGGCCAGATTATCAATACATTTTCCATGGCCTATTTAAATCCTATTTGTTGTCTTTCATAAAATATCCTGGTTTTACAGAGACTAATGTCTTTTGAGAATTATTTTGATGAAAGCTGACTTTTGGCCAATTTTAGAAGCAAATTATAATTGCCCTTTCACTCAGATAATTTAAGTTATATTAAAAAAAACTACTTCAGCATATACACACTCCTGAACAGGACAAACTGATCCTGAAACTTAATTAGCTTCTGAATGAGTTGCAAACAACGCCAGGACAATAGAGAGAGCTCAGGGGGGAAGAGAATCAGCTTGAGTTCGCAGGGGAGCCAATTGAGCAGAGCTTGTCTTAAAACTGTGTTAACAATGAGTGCGTAATCACGGTTCAGCTTGCTTTGGCATTGTTTGGCCTTTCTAAATGTCGGAGCACATCCAGGGAAGGCTGGTATGCTCAATGTCTCTATCACAGAACATTTCCAGCTCGACTCAAGAAATACGTACGGGATATGTTTTATGCCTGGTGCTCTGCTGGAGGCTGGCAGCACTGAGCATCCATTCACTCGGCTGAAGATAAACCAGTTGTTATTCAACCAAGACGTGCCAGTTTGTTTCATAATCCACATGCCTTGATCTACTTTTGGATCAAGTGTCAACCTCCTGGGTGACAAGTGCGATGCTAGACACTCTAAAGGATGGGGACATGAATGAGACGGTCTATACGCGGACAGGTTCACACGCTGAAGCACTGCTTCTCAGACTTGAACATGGTGCTGAATCACCTGGGGAGCTTGTTAAACTGCAGTTCCTGTTTCAAGAGTCTGGGGTGGGCCTGAGACTGTTCCCAGGCGGCCTGTGGACCACAGTGTGAGTAGCCAGGTTGTTGGGTACAAACCAAGCCCCTGTAAAAGAGGGCAAGTGGCCCCAGAGTTTATCTTAAAGATCAGGCACTCGTATATGAGATACAGGATGGCACAGAAGATAAGAGTAGGATCTAGCATCACAGTATTTGAGGTGAACCCAAGCTCTGCTACTCTCTTGTTATGTGACTTTGGTCAAGTCACTTGACTCATCTGTGCCTCAGTTTTACCATGTGTGAAATGGGGATAATAACAGTTCCTACCTTGCAGTGTTTTCTTGAAAATTAAATTAATTAATCCTCATAGAGTCTGCAGAAGAGTGCCTGGTTCATAGTAAACACTCAATAAATGGAAATTATTATTGTACTTTAAAAAATGATGCCACTGAGTTCACATTTATCAACTTCGTATGTATCCGCCAAGCACTGAACATTAAGCCATAGGATCCTCCAGAGACTCTTCCAGCTGACGCTCAGGGTAACCCTATGGAAGGCCCGGTTAGGCTGCCCATTTCACAGGGATGAACTTCAGCTTACAGAAGGGTTCAGCCGCACATGGCTACCCAGCTACAGCGCTGCAGGGCAGGATTTGAACTGCAGGTCCAGAATTTAGGCCCTTAGCCACCTGCTATTCTTGCCTCCCTGTGAGGCAGGGACTGAAGAAGACTTTGATAAAACTGACGACCGGAGACTTTACCACACAACACTTCCAAAATTTTCCTGACCCACCTGCCTCCCCTG